>PVIC010001240.1:0-95688 GCA_004025085.1 Thryonomys swinderianus
AAAAAAAAAAACAAAAAAATTCCTTTCTTACCTAGATTTATCCAACTTCTCTCCCAGCCTGCCCCACACCAAAAATCATCACTCAAGGTGCCTCCATTATGTGGCCACCAGCAAGACCCAAGGCCAAGGTTCTGATTCCTAAATTTCCACACTTCCCATTAGGCCAGATCAATAGCAAACCCTAGTGTGGGAAGATCTGCACTGTCCAACCAAGTATGTGGCTCTTGATATATTCTAATGAATTAAAATTTAGGGGACTAGGGATTTAGCTCAGTGGTTTTGGTGTCTCCCTGGCAAGCACAAGGTCCCAAGTTTGATGTCTGATACCACATACTACAATGCTGGGTGTGGTGACTCATGCCTATAATCTCAGCACTTGGGTTGCACAGGCAGGAGGAGTGCTGTGAGTTCGAGGCTTGCCTGGGCTACATAGTGAGTTCAGGGCCAACCTGAACTACAAAGAACCTGTCTCAAAAAAGAAAAAAAAAAGATAAAATTTAAAATTCAGTTCTATAGTTCCACTAGCCATGTCTTAAGTATGCAATCACTACATGGGATCAGAGGAAAGACAGAATGCTTTCCTCTTAGAAGCAATGAGCAGACCAGTGTAGTAGAGAAGAAAGGCTATTATGAGTTTGCTATAAGAATGGATCAGAGCTAGAATCTTCTAGAATATAAAGAGCTAGACTCTTCTATGTCTGTCCATTGATGGTTCCCCAGGAACTAAAGGAACATCTAGTTTATAGGAAATACTTAATAATTTTTTGTCAGATGAATAAATGAGTACCCACCCATGTATTTACTGAATGCTTCCTCTGTACTGGTTACTGTGCAACATACAGTCTTTTAGACATAGTTTTTGTCTTTTAAGAATATACTGTCTGTCAGGAAAAGAGACAAAAAAGAAATAAATCCCATAAAGTATTTTGGTAGTGGTGCTAAACTGCATGTAGTCCTTAACCTAGAGTTATCTGAAACTTCAACAATGAGTCTTTTAAAAAAAATTGTTTGCTTTGGTTTGATTTTTGTTTGCTTTGTGGTACTAGAAATTGAACTCAGGGCTCTCCCTGACATATATCTCTAATCAGACTCCACTTTTAATTTTGGGTTTTTTTGAAACAAGGTCTCACTAAGTTATTCAAGCTGGCCTAGAACTTGCATTTTCCTGTGTCAGCCTCCTGAGTAGACCATGCTGAGCTCTCTTTTAATAATTTTTGTTACTACATTTTTTAATGTACAGGAAGATTTGAGCATTTATGTTTCCATGTGACACAAGAGTCTAATGAAAGCAGTAGAGTCAGAGAGGTTACACCACTTGCCCAGGATCACACAGACAGTGGAGAACTGAAGGTAGAATTTTCCCCTGCCAATTGCCTCCCCATTCCCCATACTGCTGCAAGAGCGGCACCTCTAGTGTCTGCCTATAGTCCCATGGAAGGAAGACCGAACTGTGCCTCCCAAATGGAGCAGAGACTTCTGTGGACATCCTAGGTGGAATGCCACTGGCAGACACCTCTGTACGACCTGCCACACCAGAGTCCAGTCTCTGAGGCCAAAGCTAGTCTAGGCTTGGCTCCAAGTAGTAATGAGCTGAGTCTCTTCTACTCTCAGGAATTAACAATGTGTGTCTGAATCTTTAACTTTGCACCTGATCACAGAAGTATGACTGGGAGGAAGGCCATTCTCAGGTCTCTCTCTGTGGAGATGTCTTAATGCTTAGTTTGTGTGACCTCCATGTATCCATCCTAGTGATGTGCTCCAGGACCTTCATAAATCTGGGCTTCAGAGAGGGAAAAGAGCAGCCTCACTAATCCCACCACCTGTCTCCAACCAGGAATCAGATCACCATAACTCTTTAAAATACCAAACAAATAGAATCAAGAACATGCAAAAGAAAGTGGAAATGCCTTCCAGCCCCCTAACAGCTAATCAGCTTAAACTGTATAGGCTCAGAGCTGACTGCTCACAGCTCTGCACACGGCTATGGTTGACTGGTGGAGGAAGCCGGTTATCATATAAGCTGTCAGCACAGAGCATGACATAATGATGTATAGAACACAAAACTTTTAGTGTTACACATGTGTCTACTAATATTTCCAGTAATGATGCACGTGAGAGGAAACACAGCTGTGTGTGCGCTATGGGACTCGTGCATAAAGTCAGAGTTACAAACACACCTGTTAGCAGATGGGCTGAGCAGCTTGACAGAAATGCAGAGGAACACATAACAGGAGCTAAATCATCAGGGTACCTGGCTTAATATGTAGAAACAGAATAATCACACATCTGACTGGAGAAAGCCAACTCAAGCAGCAGCTGCATATATCTGTACATTCTTAGAAGCTTTGATTAGCTTAGAGGAAGAAATATAAACTTTGGGAATATGTGGGCTAGTCCTGGCTTTTTCACTGACCTTGGGCAATCACTTATTCCTCTCCTTGCCTTAGTTTCCTAAACTTCAAAGTAGGGATAACAATCATAGTACCTGCTTGGGGTTGCTGCAAGGATTAGATGAAGTGAAAACTATAAAGGGTCTGTGTGTCAGTGCCTGATCCAACTAATGTGGCATAGAGGGCAATTGTTGCTGTTCTTATAAATTATGACAGTATTGGGTGCTAAAACCTGGTGTTAGCTTCTCCAGTGCATCCACTTACTCATCACCCTGGGATGATAATCCAGTAACTATGCTCAAGAAGCCATTGCATATGCTAAACTATGTGACTCTGCCTCACAGAGAAGGGTGAGAGCTGTGTGACATGGAGACTGCGAGGCGGGGGAGGGAAGCAGTGAGAGCATGGTGGGCGGGGCATCAGTGTGATCCAGGCAAGGCCTCCAGAATGAGGGCTCCTGGGCAAGCGCTTAACACCTGAAAGAAACTTCCCTTCCCCTCCTGCTTCCAGCTCATTCTGCTAGACAAGATCTTAGGATCTTCAGGATTCACTGCAGTATCTGCTAGCGAGCTCTCTTGTGCCACCTCCCTGGAACTATTATTTGTTATTGTTATAACCATACTAAGGAGAAGAGCTGCTTCTCATTGAGTTCTTCCTATTGCCAGTAACTATGTTGAACATTTCACATGCCTTATTATTTCACTTAAACCCATAACACATGAATTGGGCAGCACTCTGGTTTTTAGGTAGGAGAAATGACTTGCTCAAGGCAGAAGGCCAGGATTGTTATTTTTGGTTACTCATGTTTCTACTCTGGTACATTCATGAGGACAGTGATCAGAACCTTTTCCTTTTTGACTCCCTAGTGCCTACAAGGGAAGGCCTGACATAAAGTAGAAACTAATGCTTGTAGAATAAATGAGAATTTTCAGGTACATAGCATGGGTTTAGATCCAGAGGCACAAAACAGGTCTGGAAAATCTCACTATAAAGAACAAGAAGGCTGGGTCTGAAAAGAACAGGAGGCTGGGTCCAGGACAATTATTATGAGTTTGCTGCCTTTGAACCCCACTATTTGATTGTGGAATCTCTTCAAACCTCTCTCTGGCACATATCAGTAAGTTTTGTCCTAAGAACTTCAGCAGTTTGGCACACAGAACTCAGAGTGGGCCTGGAGGGAACATGATAAAGTAAGTAAGGACAGGGATGGTAATTAAAAGATTAAAACTGATCCAGCATAGGTCCTGACCAGTGGGAAGGGTTACAGATGTTTAGTGCTGCAGCAAAATTTGGAAGTCTCCTACTTTTCCAGACATTAACTCATTAACTCACTGTTGGATTTTCAAGAGGTTCACTGTTCTATAGAAAGAACCAGAGCAGGTAAGGAGGTAACCTTGCCTGAAAGAGTGGTCAGAACAGTAGTTCTGTAACAACTTAACATTTCAAACTAGTGGGTCCTTGATAAATACCACAGGGTATATGGTTGAAACTTAATTATGAGAGTGAGCTTTTCAAAAGCCATCTGTCATATTTTGAGCACTTTGTCAAAACTAGATAATACAGTCCGTAATTCTATTCATGAGGCACACTGAAATTGTAATCTCTCAGTAGAGTTAGAATTCATGTTACAAACCCCTGCTTTCATCTTGGGACTCTTGGAATACCTTACAGAACTTGTAGACTTTTTGACATACAGACCAAGAACCAGAGTGCCAATTAGCAAGTTTATTTTCATCTCTTTTTTACATAAATATGTCCTAATACTTTTCCTATATGCCATAGTAAATAGTCTCAAGAATACCTATCCTAGTTTAAAGACACAATTCAAAAATGGGCATCTGAAATGAACAGACACTTCTCAAGAGGCAGAAGTCAAAGCAGCCAAAAAGCATATGAAGAAATGTTCAACATCACTGGTCATTCGAGAGATGCAAATGAAAACAACACTGAGATTTCATCTCACTCCACAAAGAATGGCCACTATTACAAAATCAACCAACAATAAATGGTGGCGAGGCTGTGGGGAGAAAGGAACCCTTCTCCACTGTTGGTGGGATTGCAGACTTGTGCAACCATTGTGGAGATCCGTGTGGAGATTTCTCAGAAAACTAGGACTAGGGGTCCCATTTGACCCTGCTATCCCCCTGCTAGGAATATACCCAAAAGAATTTTAAAAATCACACTGGAAAGACAGATATACACCCTTGTTCATAGCAGCTCAGTTTGTGATAGCTCAATTTTGGAAACAACCCAAATGCCCATCAACTGGAGACTGGATAAAGCAGATGTTTTTTTTTTTTTTATAAAATGGAGTATTATTCTGCCATAAAGAATGACAAGATTGATTCATTTATGTGCAAATGGATACACCTGGAGGACACACTAATAAGTGAAATAAATAGATCACAGATAAGCCAATACTGGATCTTCTCTTTGATATGAGCACCTGTAGATGCAAATGAGCTCTAGAAAGTATGACAGTTTTTGTAGAATGGGAAATTTCCATAGGAAATTTGGTGTGGGAATATAATGAGGGGAAGGAATAAATATGATTCTGAAAGAAAATAAAAGAGCATGTATATAGGGGGTGGGGAGGTATGGGTGGGTAGGGATATGGGTAAAAATGAGAATTGACTTGTGTCATATATGGGTACAAATTCCCCAATGTTATGTGTGATTATGAGATGTACATAAATTGTACCAATAAAGAATTCAATTTAAAAAAAGAATACCTATCCTATTTTGAGTCTGTGGTGCAACTAAATTGCCTGAATTTCTGCTTTGTTGATTTATAACTCTGAAGTTAACTTAATATTAGCTTCAGAATGAAAAGAAGCTTCTAGAAGTAATTTATTTAAATCCCTGAAATTACCAGTTACTAAACAGTCATTATTTTTCCTCAAATACAAAAGAACTTGATGGAAGTCAGCCAAGGGCAACACTTAGCCTTGTAGAGAGAAATAGACCATTATTAAAAGCCACAGAGGTTATTAACAAAGATGATGTCATAATCAAATGCCTGGGCTCCCTGGACTCCCTGGAGCAAGGATAAGTGATCACAGGTTTTACCAAGGCAATGAACAGTCATCTGCCTAGTAGCATTTGATGAAAGTCCCCAGCCTCCAGGGCAAGGTCATTTCCTACAAAAGGACCTGGGAACCCCATGTTGCTGCCTGCTTGCTAAGCTGGTGGCCAGAGCAGGAAATTTATGAACTAGTGACTTTGGGTTTTGATGATGAAAAACTGGAACTTTATGTGTGGAGCACTTTGAAAAGTTTCTGTGAGTCATACTCTCAAACACAGTAGGATCTATTTTTAAATAGATCTTGCATACATTTCTAGTAGTTCTGGGAAGAGGAATGGTTCTTCAAGATTTTCAGAAGTATGATTAGTTCTTTACAAAAAATGTAAGAGGGGTCTAGAATTACAGTTCTCCAAGTTTACAAAGGAAAGTAAAAAATGAAATTGGGAGCAGCTAAGGAGTCTTACATTCCCTTCACCCCCATATTTCTCTTTTTTCTGCCCCTCCCTTACCATCCCTTCCCCTCAACATTTCCTGAAGGTATATTACAGAGGCAAGAATGAACCTCTGATCAAATCTTATTTCCATCTATTACATCTACTCAACAAAGGCTATAGTTTGATACCTGGTACAGAAAAGAAGGAAGGAAGGAAGGAAGGAAGGAAGGAAGGAAGGAAGGAAGGAAGGAAGGAAGGAAGGACTGTTGAAGATATAGGTAAGGACTTCTTGAATAGAAACCCAGTTGTACAAGAAATAACGTCAAGAACCAACAAACAGGATTGCATCAAATCAAAAAGCTTTTATACAGCAAATGAAACAACCAACAGACTAAAGAGGTAACTACAGAATAGGAAATAAGTTTGCCAGCTCCTTTGACAGAAGACTAATAGCTACAATATAAAAAGAACTTTAAAAATTAGACCTCCTAAAGTAAAAAATGCAGTAAAAATATGGGCAACTGAAATGTGCAGACACCTCTCAGAAGAAGTACAGATGGCCAATAGCTACAGGAAAAAATGTACAACATCTCTGACCATTAGAGAAATGCAAACTGAATCAACACTGAGATTCCATCTTACTCCAGAAAGTATAGGTATCATCAAGAAATCAAATAATGAGAAACACTGGCAAGACTTTGGGGGGCAGGAGTGGAGAGCAAAGAGCTTCTATATTACTAGTGGAAATGTAAACTAGAACAACCACTATGGAAATTCCTTTAAAAAACAAAAACTAGAAATTCCATTCAACCCAGCTATTTCCTTTCTAGATTTCTTCCCAAAAGAGGTAAAGACACCATATTACAGGGATATGTCTTTATCCATGTTTATAGCAACACAATTTATAATACATAAATCTTGGAAGTGGTCTATATGTCCATCAGTGGATGCATGGATAAAGAAAATATGATATTTATGCACAATAGACCACTATTCTGCATAAATGTGGTATTTATGCACAATAGACTACTATTCTGCTTTAAAGAAATATAATTTGAGTCATTTGTATGAAAATGGATTTATCTTTAGATCATAGTGCTAAGTAAAATAATCAAATACATAAACACTATGTGCTTTCTCTTATATGAAAAACCCAAAGTATAAAAAACAAGAGAATATCTTATTATGCATGAAAGTTTTTCATTTTAATATCCAATTGATTTATTTTGTAATTGTTGCTTGTACTTTTGGCATCACATCTAAGAATTCATTACTAAATTTAAGATCAGGAAGGTCTACCTCTATATTTTTTTCTAGGCACTTCATAGGTTTGATTATATGTTTAGATTGTGCACCCATTTAGGGTAAATACTTGTGTATAATTTAAGGTAGGGGTCCAACCTCATTCTTAGGCATGCAGAAATCTAGCTGGTCCCATCCCAACACTGAAGATACTATTCTTGTCCTGCTGAATGAATTTGACTGTGTGCTTGACAAAAATCAATTTGCTATAGATATATGGGTTTATTTCTAAACTCTAAATTGCCTTTAATTGATAAACATCTCTCTTTGTATGTCAGGAGCATACTGTTCTGATTACTTTACCTTTACAGGAAGCCTCAAAATCTTCTTTTCAAAGCTTGCTTTGTCAATTTGGTTTCCTTGCTATTCCATGTGAATTTGCAGATTAGAGAAAAAAAGATCATTAGAATTATACAGTGATTGCATGAGAACAAAAGATCAAAGAACACTTAAAATTCAATAATATGAGAGAGAATCATATCTTAAATTGGAAAAATACCTGGACATATATCTCACCAAAGAAGATATATATAGGAGGAACATCTTATGAAAAGGTGTTCACTATCATATATCAATAAGGTATTTAAAATAAAATGATAATATATCACAGCATACCTATTAAAATGACTAAAACCCAAAAGCTGAAAATATCAATTGCTGTTGAATATGTGGAGCAACAAAAATTCTTTTTCATTGCTTATAGGGATGAAAAATGGTATAGATACTTTAAAAACACATGTATTTACCCAATAAATTTACATGCATACAAAAACCTGCATGAGCCGGGCGTGGTGGCTCACGCTTGTAATCCCAGCACTCAGGAGGCAGATACAGGAGGACTGCTGAGTTCGAGGCTTGCCTGGGCTACATAGTGAGCTCAGGGCCAGCTTGAACTGCAAAATGAGACCCTGTCTCAAAAAAAAAAAAACCTGCATGAAAATATTTATAGTAATTTTGTTTATAATTACCCAAAACTGGAAACAACCAAGATATCTTTCAATAGGAAAATTGGAGAACAAACTATCATTCAAATATAAAAATGTTATTAAGTAATAAGAAAGAAACAATTATCAAGACATGAAAATATATAGATGACCCCTAAGAATATATTTCTAAGTAAAACAAGTCAATCTGAGAATACATACTCTATTTTAATTATATGATATTCTAGAAAAGACAAAGCTGTAGAAATAGCAATATTTTTCCAGCTCATTGGGGAAGGAAAAAGGGATTAGTAGAGACTATAGAATTTTTGTACAATAATTTTCTGTAATACAGTAGTGGCTGGTGCATAAAATTATGCATTTATCAAAACTGATACAATTTTTCAATAAAAAGAGTGGCCCTTAACATATCTAGGTTTTAAAATATAATAATTGATAAGTGGGAGGATCCCAGAAATGTATGCAGACTGTGACAAAAGAATCTACTGTATTATAAATATATATAACAGGCCTGGAGAGATTTAGTGGTTCCAGTGCCTGCCTGGCAAGCACAAGGTCCCTGGTTCAATCCCTGGTAACCACATACAACAATACTAGCCATGGTGACTCACACCCATCAGCAATCAGCACACATACCACAGTGCCGGGCATGGTGGCTCACACCTGTCTCAAAACACACACACACACACACACACACCAATCTCAGAAAAGAAGTGGAAGGTAAAAGTGTTGACATAAATCAGTGGAAATTAGTGGTGCTGTAAGATGACAGCAAAAGCACATGCACACAAGTACAGTACTATAGTTCATAAAATTGTTTCCCATGTGGTACAAGGTAACGATCTCAAGAAGTGGCCCATTCTAGGACTATAGAAGAAATAAATCTAGATGAATCTGGTTGATCTTGTAGTGCCAGAAAGAAAGGAAAAAAAAAAAAACACTACAGGAGTAGTTCAAAGAGACCCTTGAGTAAACTGGAAAAGTTCCCAATGGTCAAAGCTGGAGTAATTGAAACAACAAAATTTAAAAAAGTATTATTGAATTATAAACCAAAGTATAAAATACACACTCAGTCCACTTTAATATAAATAAATGATGAGAGACAAATGTCCCTGGAAGAATAATTCTAAAACAAGAGTGACATTACAGTGGAGAAACTGATAAGCACAGCCTCACCCAAGTGGTCAAGGTCCATTTCAAGAGTGATAAGTCATATTTACTGTATGAGTCTTTGATCTGATGTGACAAAAATGGCACTTTACCTCTGCGTCCTTCCCCTTGAACCTACCCCAGTCTAACCACAGAGAAACATTAGATAAATTCCTATGAAGTAACGAATTGTACAGAATCCCTGATTAGAGCACCTCCAAAACAAGGGAAGAGTAAGAAACTCACAACCACGGGAAGCCTGAGGAAACATGACAACTAAATGTAACATGGCCTTCTGGAACAACAATAACAATAACACTGAAGTAAAAACGAAGGAAGTCTGGCTGGACATGGTGGCTCACACCTGTAATCCCAGCACTTGGGAGGCAGAGGCAGGAGGATTGCTGAGTTCGAGGCTTGCCTGGCCTACATGGTGAGCTCAGGGCAAGCCTGAACTATAAAGCGAGACCCTTCTCAAAAAAAACAAAAACAAACAAAAAAAAAAACGAAGGAAGTCTGAATGAACTATAGCCTTTTGTTGTAAAATTATTATCTGTTCATTGACTCAAATGTAGCACAGTAACAAGATAACTGGGGAAACTGGATGAAAGAGTACATGGGAATTCTACCTGTTTACTTTTTCTGTTAATCTAAAATTTCTGAAAAAAATAACTAAAAATAAAACAGAAGCCTGATAATTTAGATACTTTTTGAATTTTTTAAGTGAGGACCCTCAAAGTGCCTGGCATGAGACTTTCTCCTACTTAATTGGCACAGCTGGGATTTGAGGCCAGAGCACTTTCCACTGAGTTGCGCTGACTTTTGCCTGACTGTGGAGGAGACCTCTGTTTCTGGTTTCCTGCACACTGACTTCTCTTTTTCTTCCTTGTTCTCCCCAGGGGATGGCATTTACACTTGAAGAAAGGCTGCAGCTTGGAATCCATGGTTTGATTCCCCCCTGTTTCCTGAGCCAAGATGTTCAGCTCCTCAGAATCATGAGATACTATGAGCGGCAGCAGAGTGACCTGGACAAGTCAGTGCCTGAAGTCTGTTCTCTTTACCTGATCTGTCGGCAGAGCAGATCCCATAGTCCACACGGGGTTTTCTGAATCAAGAATAAATTAACGGTAGTGACGTATCTGTAAGCCCAGACGCTGGGAGGCAGGCTGAGTCAGAAGGACTGCAAATTCAAGCCTAGTCTGGACAACTTAACGATTTAGTGAGACACACACACACACCTGTCTCAAAATAAAAAATTTAAAAAGCTAGAGATGTAGTTCCATGTAAAGGCCCAGAGTTCAATTTCCGGTACAGGAAAAAAAGAGGCATAGATAAGTCTTTAGCATACATCAGTGGTTCAGACAGAACAATTCACTGAGAGGAATAAGAGGAATGCATTGTGGGGGTTGGGAGCCCTTGGGAAGAACCCGGATGTCATGTTTTAGAGGTTAGGGGCAGCAGTAAATCACTCTGCCTCCTCTCTGAGTTTCCTCAGTGGAGGTATGTATACACAGAACCCATGTGGGCATCGCGGGTTCAGTAATGTTAGTTTTACTGAGGAAGGCAGTCCTTTTCCAGGTCGCACAGCTATGACATGGAACAGCCCAAATTTGAACAAAAACAGGTAACTCTGGAATCTGTGCAGAGAAGTTGACTTTCTGCTAGTTCTGAACTAAGTTTATTCCTTCATTCTACTGCTTAGCAAAAGTTACTCTACCTCTCTGGATCACTTCCTATCTGTACAATAAGAAAATCAAAACCAGCTAATTCATAGGTCTATTATGAGGATTAAATCCCTTAAGTCTTTTTGATGTATGCAGAGTAATACCTGACATTCAGTAAGGACTGTGTGTTTGTAATACAGTGTGTCATCTTTCCATGGATTCTAACAGAAATGTAGGAAAATAAGGATTCCTTCTATATTCAGAGAGCTAAAAGGCCAAGACTTCAGATGTGGGACTGTGACTGGCCCTCGGGGCAGAGCTCAATAATGTCACCCTGCATGCATTGATTGCCCTGTTTCCCCCATCAGCCACAGCTTCTTAAGAAGGAAGCCCATGTCCACACCCATAGCCCCGACTTCTAAAAAGCTAAACTCTAGTGATGTTGCTAACATTAACTCAAAGGCCATACTGCAGCCCAGGTCAAATATTCTCTCTCTCTTGTTTATCCCAATCAAATGGGATCCAGTCATACTTCCCAGGAGAGAAAAACAGAAAATATGCAACAAATTCAGTTAACATGAGACAGACACTGACTTTGAACAATCTGAATCTCTCTCCTCCACATATTTTATAAAAATGAATTAAAGTCCAAAATACAATCTTTCCAAAAGATAGTAAACCCTGGAATTTAAATCCCAAATCATTCCCTTCAAATTCTTCCCTGTCAGGTGGGCCTCAGTCCTGTGCCTGGAGAGAAACTCCAGGCTCAGGGAAAGAGGAATGTGGATCTTTCTGGGAGCTCTAGAGGGCTCCTCCTGATGCTGTGCTCACTACTTTGACTCACTCATTCCCGGGAGTGCTCCTTTCATCAGGTCCTTGGAGTAACGGCAAGAAGGCTCCCAAGCTTCCTTGGGTAAGAGCAGTGGTATGCTCATGAATGTTGAATAACTGACTTTCTGCTGGGGGCAAGGGCATAGAATGTGAAGTCAGGAAGAGAAGTATAGCTGTGGCCACTGGGTAAGTGGTTCTGCGGACAGGTAGAGTGCAGAATTGGAAAGAGATGAACACCAGTGGCTACTGGGCAATGAGCTAAGGTCCTGGCTATTCCTGCATTTGAATCCTTGCTTCCTAAAAACATGTTCAAAACAGAGATTTTAGTTCTGGATCAGTATTTAGTGGAGAGGAGGCTGAGGACTCAGGAAGTCACAAAACTCCCCCAAAATGGTAAGTGTGGCTGGTAAATGACAGAGTTGGGAGTTAAACCAGGACGCGGATACCACACCCAGGGATTATTCCACCAGAGCACAACTCTTTCCCCTATGAGAGCACTGCTCTCAGGCAACCCCATGTCTGAGCTGCAGGGGCCCCCACACTCTCAAACTATTGTCCAAAAAGGTGATGATTCAGCAGCCACACCTCTATGTGAATTTCAACCCAATTTTCTTTCTCAGAGTTGTTTTTTTTTGTTTTGTTTTGTTTATGCATCATTTTGTGTGTTTTTTTTTTTTTGCATATTTAGGAAGGGGAATTGAAATGTCTTTTCCCTGCTATGTGATTTCACCCTCCTGGGAAAGTTAGTTTTCGAGCACACCCTGCACCAGACTCAGCCCTTTGTACTCTCTGCCTGTGATCAAGACTACCCTGAGTACTAGCAAAATCCAGTTCATATAGTGCTCTTTGCCTAGTATTTTCCTGGACCCCACTTCACCCCTAGGACATTATTATTCTGTCATTCATTAACTCTAACCTGGTCATACAATGATCTTATGAAATGGTTGGCAGCACAGATTCCAGGGTCAGATGCTTAGGTTCTGCCACGATACCTTGAGTAAATTCATCTCTCTACCCATGCATTTGTCTCTTTGTCTCTAAAACAGTGTGAGAGTACTTACCTGACAAGTCTTTGGAAGCCTTACATGAGTTCATGTAAACTATTTTGAACAGTGCATACCCTGTGTGTAATAATAAGCCCCACAAGGTGGGTCACACTGTGGACATTTCATAGATGTTGGCCCTGCTTAGGGCAGAGGGGTGATTTGCTCCTTGATATGCTATTGCAGCCACAGCTGCCTTTCTGTCTGGTGGCATATGTCCCTAAGATCTGCTTGCTGCTTTTGTCTCTCTCCAAGGTACATTATTCTCATGACGCTCCAAGACCGGAATGAGAAACTGTTCTACCGTGTGCTGACATCAGATGTGGAGAAGTTCATGCCTATCGTGTACACACCCACCGTGGGCCTGGCCTGCCAGCACTATGGCCTGACCTTCCGCAGGCCCCGGTAAGTGCACGTGGGGTGAGGGCTCAGGCAGGAGCCTCCATAAAAGGCCATGCTGTCTTTGCTTCTTGGGACCCTAGCTGCTAACTCCTGGTGTGTCATTTGAGTTTAAGAACTTGCTCAGGAAAATGATCCCGTAAGAAGAGAAAAAACAGCGTAGCCAGTTAGGAAATATCAATCTTTTCCAACTTCAAATAATAAATACCTAGCACGTGGCTCAGAACTGCCCTGAAAAATAGTTCAGATTGTTCTCACATCTTCTGTCTATTCCTTTCCCTGTGCACACATACCCCCTTCTGGGCATTTCCAAAATGTCCACAGCTCTCCTGGCAGTTCAGACCATTGAATAATGGAGTGTTGGATACCAGAGCCTAGATTCTTTGGCTGCTTCAAAGGACCAGTCTACCTTCATCTGGACTTGATTCAGTTTCCACCTAAAATGTCATTTTACTGGGCAAACATTTGGCATTGCATTTTTTATTTTATTTATTTATTTTTTGAGACAGGGTCTCACTTTGTAGTTCAGACTGGCCCTCAGCTCACTATGTAGCCCAGGCAAGCCTGGAACTCAGCAATCCTCCTGCCTCTGCCTCCTGAGTGCTAAGATTACAGGTGTGAGCCACCAGGCCAGGCACTGTGGTATGTGGTATTGATTGCTGGTGGGTGTGAGTCACCACACCCAGCATTGTCTGTGGTTACTGGGATTGAACTCAAGGCCTTAAGCTTGTGAGGCAAGCGCTGGAACCAGTGAGCTAAATCTCCGGCCCTGGCATTGCATTTTTATCCAGAAGCTAAAGAACTTGGGGACAACTTTCAAGTAAATCACTTGCTTTTTTTCATGATGAATTCAGAATGTATGTATTTTTTTTAAAAAGAAAGATGGAAGAATTTTCAAAATTTCCTTGGTGCAAAGTGCCTAATAATTGTAAATATACAATTCTAGCACTAATGATGAAAGAGCTGTCTGGGTTTGTTATATGTAATGAATGTTACCAACAGATAGATATTGGCCTGTACTAGAATATATAATGTGCAAAGATGTGTAATTTATATTGGGTATAACTTATAAATGAGTGTTTCTAAATAATGTGTTGTATGGGAAACAGATAATCATGTATCTCTGACAGCTTTTATTGATTTGAGCCATGAGAGGAGAATTTGAAGAACTGAGACAAAGTGTATTTGTCTACAGTGAGAAAAGAAAGCATAATCACCTCCTTCTGGCTAGGACACAACTGCTATACTATGCTGCTTCTTAATGGGCAGCTAGAGTGGGGCACTGCTGTACTCCAGGAATCTTTGACTGCCCAGGAAACTGAGATGGGGCTTGCTAGATATCATTTCCAGAGCCTCTCCAGGAAAGAACTGATCTAGTAGCACCAGGCCTGCAGCTGGACGAGGCTGAGGCAGGATTGGGCAAAAACTATCTTACTAGACTAGTCCCTCACACTCTCAGTACAGGCTTCCAACAGATGTTTTGCACAAACCCTTCTTCAGATGATTACCCAATTAAGTTATTTGACATATGACATTCTGAGCTGTTGCTCTAGGTTTCCATCCGGCTGCTTTCCAGGTGTTGATTTCATACCTGCCTTGCTCCTGAGGGAAATGGCTTTGGGCTCCACCCCAGCCCTGAGTTTCTTCTGAGGCCTGCCTTGGAATGGCTTCATGGATTAGCATCTGAAGAGAGGATAGCCCCAGAGCCAAAAGGAAAAGAGCCAGGCCTTCTCAGTTTCTGAAATGATAAACATTCCTGCCAGTTTCTGAGAACAATGAAGTTCCCTGTGAAAGAGCCTGGCCCCCCACCAAAGCTAATGAGGTCCAGCTGATACTAAAATTGAGCTTCCCACATGCATGGGATGTACATGACCTCATAATGAGGCAAGAGATGCCAGAGTATCTCAGGGGCAGTTGAGGATCCTGGAAAGCTACATACAGGTTCTGGACTCTGTTGGACTCCACCTCCAACCCTTTTTCTGCCTGTCGCTTGGCATCTTTCCCACGTACCCACATGGGTTGGCTTGCAGGGATGCAGCAGAAAGTCACTGGGATGTGACTCGGAGAAGTGAAAGCAAGAAGTAAAGCTCCACTGAAGCCAGAACAGAGTTCAGCTGAGTAGAGGGATACAGAGAGGAAACCCTTATGACCTTCAGTATGTGAATACTGGTCAAAACCAGCCCTATCTTCACCTTTTTTGTTCTCTTAGACTCCAAATGATAAGGTCACATTTATGGACCTAACAATTCCAGTTTCAGTGTGAGGTCCAACCTGTAGGAGTGACGGAGCTATTAAAGAAAAAATTATCAGGCCAGAGATTTAGCTCAGGGGTTCCGGTGCCTGCCTTGCAAGCACAAGGTCCTGAGTTTGATCCCTTGTAACCACATACAACGATACCAGGCATGGTGACTCACACCCACCAGCAATCAGTACCGCAATGCCAGGCATGGTGGCTCATATCTGTAATCCCAGCACTCAGGAGGCAGAGGCAGGATGATTACTGTGAGTTTGAGGCTTGCCTGGGCTACATAGTGACCTCAGGGCCAGCCTGAACCACAAAGCGAGACCCTGTCTCAAAAAAAGTAAAAGAAAAAAATTATATGTGGTTTTTTATGAAGATTATATGACAGACTATCCTGTAGTGGGAGAAGCACAGACATTAATATAGCACCACTGGCATCAAGGGAGAAGATCGGACTCAAACTCCAGCAGGGTCAAGTTGCCATGTATAACCAAAATGCAGGAATAGGGTGAGTGGATAGAAATTAAGAAGAAACATCAAATACAAGGCCTTTGGGCTAAACTGACTTGATAGGATTATTGCTGAAAGCAAACCTGGGTGATAAGATTTCAAGGTGGTCAGATAGAAAGGGTGGGCAGTTCTTGAACTGACTTAGCAAGATATTTGCTCATAGTGGATTCTACAGAGACAGAGAGGAAAGCTCAAAATCTGATGTAGTTACAAAGAACTTGGGAGCCTCACTAAAGACTTGATCAAAGCAGTCTTTGCAGAGAGCTAGGTAGTGATAGGAAGGAGCACAGACTTTGAAGCCAGGCACTCTTAGCCTCTAACCTCAGCTCCTAATAATTTTGACAGTAAATATAACATCCTCTATGTAAAAAAAGAATAATGCCTATACCCTTAACTGCTTGTGAAGATTCTGCAGGGTTCCATATACATAGGGCCTCACCTTAGTAGGTGTTCAGCAGCTAATACAACAGGGTTTAAAGTTTCTACTAACCCAAGTACTTATCTCACCACACTGAAGAATGGACTCAAGAACAATGGAAGCAAAACTATAAAAATTTCATTGAGAGAAAATTCCTGGGAAGCAGGAAAGGTCTCAAAAGTAGGCTGTTGCTGAGTCTGTCTAGGGCAGTGGTGGCAAACCTACCGCATGCATGGACTGATTACATCATTGGAAGCTCTAAAATTTTCACCTTCACTGGTCTAGGAAGTTTTTAGACAGTAAAATCATATCACAGGTTATCTGCAGTCAAACTGCAACCAACTTATAGGATTACAAATGCAGTCTTTTAGTGGATATTGATGTAATTAAAAAAAAAAAAACCATGTACGTGGAAAGGTTACATAACGTGGAAAAGAACAAAGGTATTTTTTGAAGGAAGCCAGAGTAAGAGTCTGAATACTCTGGTCATCTAATTTTTTATGTTGTCTCTACGTATTTCTTACATTCTTCAGGCTTAGTGGACCAGATGCTGCTAGCAACTGTACAGCTTCCAGGTGTTTATCTCTGGTGAGGCTTGCAGGCCCAGCCATCCTGTCTCCATCTTGGGGCTTAATTCTAACAACTCAGTCCTCAACCACAGGCCTAGCTTGCTTCATCTCTGTTCTGACTCTGTCTTGGGCCTTTCTAAATCCCTATCATCTCTGCCTAACTGCTATCTGTGATACTATGAGCTTCCTCACCCATCACCCCCAAGCTCTGTCCTCTAATCCAGGGTCCCTACCAATGAATGTGAATTTCAGACCTACTGAGGTCTCTCAGGTCTCTAAAATGCCTTCATATTCTGTTGATTCCAACATTAATTATCTGTGTTTATGTTTAGCTAGTAAATCCATTAGCCAGTACTAGTGAGTAATTAGAAAGCAGGTTGTGTGGTGTTAGGAGGGGTGAGTGAGGAGTGGGAATAGGTTTTCTGAAGGCAGAGCTCTGTAAAAAATGCCTGAAAACTTATTTAGATTTAAACCGATCCAAAGGTCGTTGGCCCTAAACCAAGTTGCTATCTTTCTTATCTGAATATATGTGGGTTCCTACACATGGGCCAATCACGATATACAGGGCATTAACAGTTGCCATCTGTTGACTGTTTGTAATGCTCAAAGGGGGACCAAGGCTAGGTACTTAGTGTACATTGTGTTTGAGCCCTTGATTAAGAAGCCAACCCCACAGCTTTGAGAAGAAACCTAAGGTTCATTTGTCTAAGATAATACAGCTGACCTACAGTGTATTCCATGTGTGTTTTTGAAGTCTGCAGCCCAGATTCTTAAGCTGTTGGTAAAAATGATGCCTCAGAGGTGAACACTAGTATTGTTGCCTTTACATAAATTCCCTTGCATGATAAGTCTGCACAGAGGGACATAGCTATACACATATACACACACACTCAGGAGAAGCAGTATGTTGTGAACAGAGAAATTTGGCTAGAGTCCAACCATTTCCTTGGAGCCTGGCTACTCCCACTCTCAATCTTGTGTCACAGAAGCTGTTCACTTCCTGGGGTTACTGTGAAGGTCTGATGGGCTAAATGCACATGAACATGCTTACAAGTAGTAAAGTTCCTTCTAAGCTCAAAGAGCTATTACTCTTTCATCTCTTCTCTTCATCCCAATCTCCATAAAGGAATGTGGTTATGTCTTATACTCATCTCTAGTTTCCTGACTCCTTCTTGGTATATCTGGCAAGCCTTGTTTCTACCACTGGAGCATTTTTATCTTGAGCCATCTCCACTACACCATCCATTTATAAGGCCACATACAGAGAGAACCCTGAGATATGAATCACATTCTTCTTCCTAAATTCCCACTGGAGCCTATTTTTAGCCATACACAAGAACAATGAATGAAGACATCTTGATCAATGTCATTCTGGAAAACAAAGACAACCTTATTCAGCATTGCAAAGACCCCTAACATCTATGGCACACAGTCCCTGAGCACATCACAATCCGGGTTGCAACTTACCTGGCATCTAGGAGTCA
This sequence comes from Thryonomys swinderianus, assembly GCA_004025085.1. Lineage (NCBI taxonomy): Eukaryota > Metazoa > Chordata > Mammalia > Rodentia > Thryonomyidae > Thryonomys > Thryonomys swinderianus. The sequence goes on from PVIC010001240.1 coordinate 18,405, forward strand.
TGTACACAGACACATGGACACACACTGCCAGCACAGTTCAGAGGCACAGAGAAAGCTAGGACTGGCATCATCAGGTCTGCCTCATCTCTACTCTCAGGACACCAAAGGACTGGTTCCTTTTGGCAAGACTGCTGCAAGTCCAATTCCACCTGGGCTCTACTGCCAAACTGTTTTAGCTGAGCTGCTGGAAATACAGTACTCCCTTGAGAAGAACAACACAGGATCTGCAGCTGGCTCTCATTAGCTTCTCCTCTGGCCATTTTAATCCTTAGCTTTTAATATAAAAGGAAGATGATGATTAGGAGTTGGGAGGTCTGGGTTCCACCTTTATTGCACCCTTTTTGATGATGAATCCTAAGGCGTCACTTTGCTTATTAGTCATGAGTAAAAGTGGTAGGTCAGTCTACATGGCTCATGTGACCTCTTCAAGATCTAACAGTTTGTGATCAAATAACACAAAGTCTATAACAAGTTTGAAATGAGACCCTGAGGTGAACTATAGTCACAATATGTGGTTCAGCCTGTCTCATCATCTGTGTTGGAGTAGTGATTCTCAGTCATAGCTGGGTGTTACAAGTATCTGAGAAAGCATTCAATCAAAAACCCTGAGGGAGAGCCCTAGCAACTTTAGTTTTCACAAGCTGCCCAGCAGATTCTAGTGGGCTGAGAGCCACTGAGCTGGGTGAGCTCTGAAGTTTCTTCAACCCCATATCTTCCATGACTTTTAGGGAGTTGATATGCATTTCATATTTTCCAGGCTACTTCAGTCTGAAAGTATATTTGAAAATTAGAGTCATGGTAATGTTCCTCTTCACTTGAGCCCTCAACAAGCCAAGTTCCCTCATGTCTCATTCACAACATTGCTGGAACAAGTTTTCATATTTGCTGTCTCCTTCCTTTCACAATATTTCCTCCCAAGCTCCCGTCACTACACAGGAATCACCCCTCTTCTAAGCGCTTCTTCCCTCATCCTGACTCCACTGTGGAATTATCCACTTTGTAATGCCCACTTATTTGATGTCAGTATTGATTAGGTAGAAGCAAATATCCTCAAGGTGACACATCATTTGGGTAAACATGTGACCCATGTGGCCTTGTTCAAAAGATGAGCTAGACCAGTTGCAGTCTTTTTGAGAAATGTGAACTGAAATGTGGAAAAGTTATATAAAAGAAATTTTCCAGTTGAGAAATGATGGCAAAAAGGATGATATGCTTTAGATTTTAGAGTCAGGTCATGATATACCAAAGGTAAATGCCAGCTATGAAGGAACAGAAAAAAGAGCAGGAAATAAAGGAGTGAGCCTATTGAAAAAGACTCGAGTAGATGGAAGAGATGAGAGAAAACACAGGCAGAGACAGTGAATGATGCCAGGAACTGTCTCAGTTCAAGACAGCTTTCCACACTAGCTCCTGTTCATAAATTTACAATACACCCTCTTTCCTGAAGGGTAGCTTAAGTAAATATCCTCCTTTGGTAAGCAGAGGAGCCAATATGAAAAATAGCCATAAAATCAGATGGATCTGATCAGTTACTGATTCTCTTATGAGGTTGGATGGGGCTAACAAATTAAAGTAGGGCATCTCAGTATTTGGCATGCATTAAAAGTCACCTAAAGGACTTGAAACACAGACTCAGCAATTCTGCATAGAGACCACAGATTTACATACCTAACAAGGACCAGGAGATGCTGATGCCACTGTTACAAGAACCACATTCTGAGAACGCTGGATTAAAGGCTAGGGAAAAGTAGCTCACTGAAAAACAAAAACTATTTGAAGAAGGAGGAACAGATATTTGCAGGCCCTGTTGCATATTAGTAGACAGAGCCTGGAATCCTAAGATATGAGTTCTGGTCCTAGCTCTTGTCACCACCTAGCCGTGTAACCTTCTGTAAATCCTACTCCCTTTCTAGGCCCCAATTTCCTTATTTGTAAAACAGGAGGATTTTAGTGGGCAATCTCAGGGGCTCTTTCTAACCTTGACAATCTCTAAGTTTTGGAGCAGATTAGGGTACTGTGGTTATAAATTTGCCACTAAGGTTTCTGGCAGTTAAAAGAAAAATGCAAAAGTAAATGAAAACACATACTTTTCATTTTCTGACAAGAAAAAGCTTGCAGCCTTATTTATAGGAGGTTCATTTTTGCTGAGAGCTCTGATTCCCAAACGGTCACTTTCCCAGACAGAACAGATGGGCATTCTAGAATCTATCCTGATTTTCTGATGCTAGAGTAGATTTGAGGAAGGTGCCATGAGGGCCCCTTCCAAAGCAGAAGGTTGCTCAGCTATTATTTGATGTGAATGTCACACAGAGTAAGTAAAATTCTTCCTGGACTTCATACTTTGGAAAATGGTGGAAGAGAGAAAGAGCATTTAGTTTTGTATCTGAATTCAATTTCAATCACCTAGAAAATTGGTCTATTTCATTTTAGAGGAAGTTCTGAGATTTACATTTTAAAAAGTGAGTTTGTCCTTAATTGCACGTGATTGTCCTGTGACTTTAGCACGTGACAGAGCAGCTTGCTCAGCGTGAAAGACAGAAGACCCTCCTCAGCCATCCATGGTTTGGGTGCAAGAGGCTGGCAGTAAAGCTAGAGATGGCTGAGCAGCTCAACACAGATAGAAAGATTACACTTTCCTTACTCAATCTGGAGACAGATGAACTTTATTAAATAGAACAGGGTGTCTGGGAATTTACTTCTTGAGCCAAGGCAGATTTCCTTAACAATTTAAACAAAGTAATTTTTATTTCTTTTTTTTTTAATCAGGTTCTGTCTTTTTCCTCCTTTGTCCCAAGCAATCTAGCCATGATGATCAAAAGAATAGGCAAGAAGGGAATTTCTTCTTGTGCTGAAGAAACAGCAGTTGAGTAGATCTTTCCTCAGATAACCTTGATCTGTTAACATTTAAAATGTACTAAAGGTTATTTTGTCGAAAAAGTGTAGCTTCATAAGGGAAACTGTTGTACAAAGATTTTTATAAGCTTTGAACTAGAGGAGAAGTAAAAGATCACAGATACAGAATTACTTTTTTTGTGTCTCTGATATTCAGGCTGGCTTTCAAATCACTTCATACCCTAGGGTGGCCTCAAACTCATAGTGATCCTCCTGCCTCAGCCTCCCATGTAGAGTCCTGTACATGGAGTCTGACTGTATGTAAAAAGGAAAGTAAGAGAGTAGTCAGACTATGAGGTGAGCTGTGATGGACTAGAAATTGTGGGGAGTTAAGCTCTGGCTCCAGGAATGGAATACTGAGCTGGATGATAACAATAACAACTGCTATCACTTGCTATTAATGAGTGGCCAGTATGAAGGGCAAGTTGTGTGTATCACCTTTGAATCCCATAACAGCCCTAAGAAGTCAGAATATGTTTTGATCCCCAGATGAAAGTTTCAGACACTTGCCTAAGACCAAGGATTGAGACCTGAGTCTATTCTATTCCAAGACCTCCCTCCTTCCCTCCATAATGAAATTCTCTCTAGCCCTACATTAATACTCAGCCTTTTTTTTTTTTTTTTTTTTTGAGACAGGGTCTCACTTTGTAGTTCAGGCTGGCCCTGAACTCACTATGTAGTCCAGGCAAACCTTGAACTCATCAATCCTCCTGTCTCTGCCTCCCAGGTGCTGGGATTACAGGCGTGAGCCACCACACCCAGCACTGTGGTATGTGGTATTGATTGCTGGTGGATGTGAGTCACCATGCCCAGCATTTGTATGTGGTTACCAGGATCAAACTCAGGACCTTGTGCTTGCGAGGCAGGCACTGGAACCACTGAGCTAAATCTCCGGCCCAGTACTCAGCATTTCTTAATCATGTGTGTTCCCATAAATATGGCCTGTTCTTCTCTGCCCCCAACAACAATAATAAAGCAAGCATATTCCTGGACTGAGTGAAATTAGCAACAGGGCCTGTAGGAGTCCATGTGTGTGAGACTCCTGATGGGAGTGTCTTGCAGAGACTGGAAGTAAAATGAGGCTATGAGTTGCAACATCAAGCCAAATGCTGGGTTAAGAGCTCAGAAAGACACCTAAGACTCATCCAGGTTCTTCATACCTGCACAGGCAGAGACTTTCAGGAACATATCCAGAATATACAATGCACTCCATGGAGATTCTGTTCCCATGATATTCCTCGAATTTTCAATGAACATTTTATTATATATATAGGGTTTTATATAAAATTATGTCCAAAAAGAAACAATTTCATTTCCTTTTCTATTTGAATGACTTTTTTCCTCTCTCTTGCCTAGTTCTCTGGCTAGGACTTCTAGTGTTATTTTGAACATAGGTAGTGTGTTAGTTAATTTTCCTTTGCTTTAGTAAAAACCTAAGTAAATTAATTTAAAGGGGAGAAAGATTTATTTTGTCTCATAATCTCTAGGGTTTCGGTTATCATTTGTTAGCTCCATTGCTTTTGGGCCTGTGGTGAGGTGATGCTTCACAGTGGGAGTGCAGAGTGAAGGAAGTCTGTTCAACTCATGACAGCCAAGTAGCAAAGAGAAGAAGAGCCCAGGGGACAAAAGTCCTCTTCAAAGGCATACCTGCAACAATTTCCTTCCACTAGGCCCCACGTCCTAAATACCTTATCTCATTTCAGTAGCACCACACACTGGTGATCACTCCTTAATGCATGGGGCTTGAGAGCCACTTAAGATCCAAACCATAATAAGCAGTAAGAATGGGTATCTTTGTCTTTCAGCCTTTCGATACTGAGTATGATGTTAGTTGTAGACTGGAGATATGGCCTTCTTTGTGTTTAACATTCCTTCTATACCTAATTTTTTGAGATTTTTATTATGAAAGGATATCGAAAGTTCTTAAATGTACTTTCTACATTTATTGTGATGATCATGTAATTTTTGTCCTTTAGTCTCCTGATATGGTGAATCATATTAGCTTATTACTGTATCCTGAAACATCCTTGTTCCCCAGGGATAAACCCTACTTGATCATGATGACTGATTTTTTTAATGTGCTGTTAAGTTTGGTTTATTAGTATTTTGTTGAGGATTTTTCACCTATGTTCATCCAATTTTTCAGAGTTTGACAAGAACTGGTACTAGTTTTTCTTTAAATATTTGACAGAATTCAAAAGTTATCTAATACTGGGACTTTACTTATATGAATCCTTTTTTTTTTTTTTTTTTTTTTTTTGAGACAGGGTCTCACTTTGTAGTTCAGGCTGGCTCTGAGCTCACTATGGAGCCCAGGCAAGCCTCGAACTCAGCAATCCTCCTGCCTCTGCCTCCGGAGTGCTGGGATTACAGGCGTGAGCCACCACGCCCAGCTCTGTGGTATGTGGTATTGATTGAGGTGGGCATGAGTCTCCATGCCCAGCATTGTATGTGGTTACTGGGGATCAAACTCAGGACCTTGCGCTTGCGAGGCAGGCACCGGAACCACTGAGCTAACCCTCCAGCCCATGAATCCTTTATTATTAATTTAACTTCCTTGTCAATTTTTTATTGATCTGTTTAGTTTTTTATTTATTCATGATTCAGTTTTGGTAGGTAATATGTTTCTAGGAATCTATCCATTTCACATAGGTTATCCAATTTGTTGGCATATAATTTTCATAATAGTCACTTATGATCCTTTGTATTTCTGTAGTATCAGTTCTAACTTCTTCATTTCATTTCTGATTTTGAGTCTTTTTTCTTAGATAATCCAACTCAGTGTTTGTCAATTTTATCTTTTTCAGAAGAAAACTGCTGATATTTTCCATTGCTTTTCTAGTCTCTGTTTCGTTTATTTTTTCTCAATCTTTGATGTTACTTCCCTTCTACTAACATTGAAATTAATTTAGTCTTTTCTAGTTCCTTGAAGTATAACACTAGCTTATTTTATTGGAGATCTTCATTTATTTATTTTTTGAGACAGGGTTTTGCTTTGTAGTTTCAGGCTGGCCCTGAGCTCACTATGTAGACCAGGCAAACCTTGAACTCAGCAATCCTCCTGTCTCTGCCTCCCGAGTGCTGGGCTTGGTTAAGTTCAGAGTTCCGAACTCCTGATCTAGTTCTTAAATTGAAGCTGCAGAGATTTATGATTCAGTGAGGAAAAAAGTATGTATTTCTCCAATCTGCTTTGGAAACACAGCAATAGGATGTTTTTCTCTGTATCTTGCATACATGTGTAAACAAACGACTCACTGGCTGTACCTCTGAGGCAGGGGACAGCAATTTCAGAATCAAGATTCTCAGGTTGATAATTATTTGCTTTGGATATTGGAAGTTTGAGCTAGACCTAAAATGCATTCCAAAAACCATGATTAGCAGAATAACCAGAAACCTTCTCACCAACAGCAAGGTGTTTGTTTTATAAAGTGGAGGCATGTGTGGGTCTTTGCCATGTTAAAGCCATGAAAAAAAGTGGAGTGTTAAATGTGACTTCTCAGGGTAAAGAGGACCCAAAACCTCTGTGATTTTTATTTCTAGAATAAATATTTCAGTAGATAAAGAAACTCTTTAGGACCGTGTCTCTCTGACTTTCTTGGTATAATTTAATATTTCAAGTAACAGCTAAAACTACATTAACCTTCTCTGTTCTAATTGAAAGCATCTGTGAGTTGCAGGATTTGAATTTTTGGATTCCAAAGTGATGTTCTATTTGGGCAGGAGTGTCAATTTCAAATGAAATTCCCATCTTTGGAGACTTTTTCTCGGTCTTATAAAATTTCCAATTAGCTGATGATATTATTGAGATATGGGGCACTTTTCAGCAGCTTTTTTATGCTTTTTTAATAAAATCTGAACTTCTTTAGCTATGCACATGGCTTATCAGGATCCTTCTTATTCAAGAAGAACAGATGTAGAAATTCTCCCAATTCTTGGAATTTGATTCAATAGTTTTTACTGCCAAAAACCATCTCATAATCAACAAAGAGGTTATAGCAATATATTTGCAAGTTTCAAGAGAAAAAAAGTAAAAACAATTAGAAACCTAATTTTTCTCTGTCAATAGAAGTCTTAGTGTTAAAGTCTTAAAGGTCTTAGTGTTTTAAAAGTATCTCCTGAAATTTCAACTAGAGAGTCAAGAAGATACAGTGGCTTCTTACCTGATTTCTGTTATTGCTTTGGATACTTCTTATTTCCCTGACCCTCACTATTCTCAAGTGCAAATGAGAACAACAGTCCTTGCCTCCCACACTTGAGACAGTGAGTACAATGTAGCATTTGTAAAATGCTCCCAATACAAACTAAACAAACGTTGGCTTTTTCTATGTTATTCTGTTTAAGCCCCATGGATGGTAAGCAAATGATCTACTGCTGAACTACATGCCCAGCCTTGCTGGCTTTTTCCCCCCCTACTTTTTACATTTGGCAAGGAAGATAATACTAATATTACTTACGCCAAGGGGCCAAGACCAAACCTGAGGTTTGCTGATCTAATACCTTTAAGGCTCCACCCTTTGTCTGTGTTCAAAACAGTGTATTATAGTCTGTACCAAAAATATACCAAGAGCAGAATACTTCAAGTAACGTTGCATATGTCTTGTGTTATTACTAGGATTATAATTAATACTTACTCAAAGAACAGAATCAAACAATGCCACCAAAAGAATGAGGCTAACTTTGCATTGTTAGAAACCAATAAATATTTTATTATTGAACTTAATACACTAGATCTACAAATCAGCAGGTTTTTGAGAATGAAAAGGCAAACAAATAATAAATGCATCAAGACACAGGGAAATACTGTACTTGTCCTATTTGTGAACCATGCCATGAGATTCTGTGTTTCTTGGAGGACAGCTGACATTCATCCTTTGACAAATATTTCTAAAGTTCCAACTTAAAATTTGCTAAGTGGCTACTTTGTGACTGGCATTGTCCATCCACTCATATGCACTTACACCAATTAAGTGAGATGGAGTTAATGACTATGACTCTCTTTTAGCAATAAGCAACCAAGACTCAAAGTTAGATAAAGCTCCACAGCGAATAAGGGTTTAACCTAGAATTGAACCCAGGTCTGTCTACCTCCAAGTATGGATTCTTGCAAAAATTTCATGAATATCTGTGAGCCTTGCTGGGTAATAACCATAGAATTATAAAGTATTGGAGGTTATTTGATCTAACTCCCTCATTTTGCAGAAGGGGGAACAAGTTCAGAGAGGTCTAGTAACCTTCTCAAATTCACATGGCCAGATATAGTTGTGGAAACCTACTACTGTCCTGTCCTAACTGCTCCATTAAGGGAAGTAAAGGAATTAATCGTCTATTGAAATCTCTTCCTGAAGTAGACATTATAATTATAGAACTACATTAGGGAAACTGTGCATATTAATAGAATTGAAGGTAATGGTCTCTGCCTTAGTGATCTTTTACATTTACTTTGGGGAAAACTATCATGCAACAGCAGGAGGGAAGCAGAGGAAGGGGAGAACCAATGGCTTTCCATTCAGCCTTTCTAGGCTTGCTTATTTAGCAGTTCTCCCTTGCCTCTGTTAAGTCCCGTTGTACCATATATTTTTACAGTCTACCTAAGTCAGAAAACCATTCTAGACCAGAAACAAAGTCATAGTCATATTTGTGTCCCATGTGCCCATTGCATGCCTGTCTCAAAGCAGAATCATGAAGCCTGTGCAGAATCCAGGCAACTGTTAACCTTAAGCATGTGAAATCCAGGAAACCCTGTCTATTCCTAGGTCCTACTGATGGCGTCATGTGCCAAACATCACTGTCCATACCTTTAAGCCTCACTCCAAAGACAGGGACACTTCCAGTATTACTGGGAAGCTCAGAAAGACCTTCTCCCCTTTAGGCAGGGAGAAAGCACAAACCCACTTCCTTTGTCACATCCTACCTCAGAGGGAAACCAAATGGAAACAGGAGAGGCTGTGTAGGATGCAAGAAATTAGCTATGGGACCAGAGATTTAGCTCAGTGGTTCCAGTTCCTGCTTAGCAAGCAGAAGGTCCCTGGTTCCATCCCCGGTAACAACATACAATACCGGGCGTGGTGACTCATGCCCACCAGCAAACAGTACCACATACCACAGTGCTGGGTGTGGTGGCTCACACCTGTAATCCCAGCTCTCAGGAGGCAGAGGCAGGAGGATTGCTGAGTTGGAGGCTTGCCTGGGCTACATAGTGAGTTCAGGGCCAACCTGAACTACAAAGTGAGACCCTGTCTCATGCTCGCTTTGGCAGCATATATACAAAGTGATACCCTGACTCAAAAAAAAAAAAAAAGAAATTAGCTATGGTGATTCAGTGTGTATTAATAACCAAACATTCCTCAAGAGAGAAAGTAAAACCAAAGGATCATGAGTATCAGCCACTAACAATACCTTGCATTTCCTATGGATTCCCAGTCTACCACTTTAATCACAATGAGGACAAAAATGAGGACATTTACACAGAGTGTGATTTTTAAATTCTCTGAAAGATGAGCAAGGACCTCACGTCACTCACTCAGGGCTCTGTCCCTCCAGGTCCTTGGAGCCCTGGAGGATTTCTTAAATCTACTTCCTGGGCTTTTCAGATTTACTTCCTCCTGCCATCCTATTGACTTTGGGAGACTGCTAGACTTTAAAAATAGCCTATGGCACAGGTTTTCAGAGGACAGATTCCCTTTCTGCCAAAAATGTGTGGAATGGCACTTTCCTGGGCAACAGTGAGCCTTTGTTACAGAGTTGAAAGTGTGTTGCCCTCCTCCTGAGCCTCTGCAGTGATTGGCCTAATGTCACTGACCCTGTTTTAATTAAGTCCTCCTTTTGTATTGCACTTGGAGCCAAGGAGCCTAAATGAATGCGTTTATTTCAATGGGTCTTGTTGGGGTTTTTTTTTCCTTCTCTTTTTCTAATTCTATTTTAGGGAATTTCTGAGGGTCACTCTTCTGTAGATAAAGATATGAGTTAAGAGTCCTTTTCTCAAGAAATAACATTCTCTTAAGTGAACATTATCTTTGTTTTTCTTTCTCTCTCATGTTACTGAATTCTAAAGTCCAGGAGAATTTTTTGGCTCCTGATGGAAACTGGAGATAGTGATGTAATTTACAGGCCTTTGTTGGGTGGAGGAAACTTCGCCTGCACTTGCCCTTGTGAAATTCCAATAGACTTTGATGAGTTTTCAGACATGTACGGAGGCAGAGTTATGATGACCACTACTCATGGCTACTATAAAACTTGGATAAATAGCATCTTAACTTTCTCAAGCTGCTATAACAAATTACCACCAACTGGGTGGATTGAAGCAACAGAAATGTACTATATCACAGTTCTACAGGCCATTGATCTGAAATCAAGGTGTCAGTAGATCCACACTTCCTCTGAAACCCATAGTGAAGAAGTCTCCCCTGGCTCTTCTATTGTTTTTTTGCAATTCTTAGCATTCTTTGCCTTATGGAATCATTCTAACCTCTGCCTCTGTCATCACGTGATCACCTTTCCATATGTCTCTGTCTTACCTTTCTCTTATAAGGAGAGCAGTCCTGTTGAATCAGGTCACATCCTATTAACCCTGTCTTAACTTGATTACTGTGCAAAGCCCCTATTTCTAAATAAGGTCACAGACACGGGTTAGGATTTCAACATACTGTTTGTTTATGAGGATGGGTGGGGGGGTAGCTTAGTAAAAGCCCTATGCTTTTAACTTTACAGGAACACTTGGAATTTTTTTTATATAATCAGTTTATAACTATAACAGTAAAGGCCCAGACCTATCTCATTTTAACAGCAAGCCTAAACCATGGACCATATCTATGGCATATATTGCCTATGTAGTAACTGGCACTATGCTAGACCCTAAGGTTAGACCAGTGACTAAGGCAGATGCTGGCATCCCTCTGAGAATATACAGTCTCCAGAGAGGGGATTTGCATTAGAGGTATAATACCCTAAATATCAGTTACTGATTCCCAGTGTCACACACCTTTGCAATAAGGAATGCTTTTTCCTTGCTGTTACTGTCACACATTTTTTGAAGGAAAAATGGAAAGTGGGATTTTTTAAGAAAAGATGGAGCAGTCCCTCAAAAAAGAGTGGCCCTCACTTCTACTTTGCCCAGAGTACTAATATTTTTTTTTACATACTGAACATCTCTGAAAGATTTTGTTGTGCAAATTAGACAACAACCAGATTATATTGTGGAATAAACACTAAAACTTTAATACTTAGAACAACATTTACCTTGCGCTTCTGCACATTCATGTCACTGCAAATCTGGGTATTGTACTATATCACCCTCACTCTAGGACTAGGTTAAAGAAATAACATTGTCTGGATAAAGAAGATGTGGGGTTTTTTTATAAAATGGAGTATTACTCTGCCATAAACAATGATAAATTTGAGTCATTCATACTCAAATGGACATACCTTGAGGACATACTCATAAGTGAAATAAATAGGTCACAGATGTGTAAATACCATATCTTTTCTCTGGTATGAGAAACTAAAAATGTAAATAAGTCCTAGAATGTATGATAGACACTGTAAAATAGAAAATATCTTATGGGAAATGGGGGTACAGGTAAAGAATGAGGGAAAAGAAAAAATTTTGATGGTTAAAAAAAGGGGAAACAAACTCATGAATATAGAGGGTGGGGAGTTGTAGGGTGGGTAGTGGAATGGGAAAAGAAGAGAATTAAGTCGTATCATATACTGGCACAAATTCTCAATGTTGAGTGTGATCATGATATATATGTATAAATACCTATATTGCAATAAAAAAACTAATTTAAAAACACTAAAAGAAAAAGAAAGAAAAATAACATTATCTGGAATCATACAGATGCTGTGGCAAAGGAAAAATGAAGAGAGTGAATCCCACACTTAACCAATCCCATCTAGAAGAGTTGTGTGCACTCACATTTTGTTAGTCAAATCAGCTCACCAGGCTATGCTTCATTTCAGCAAATCATGCATGTGCCTCTTGTCATGTTTCTGGAAGAAAGAACACAAAATGTATTCAGAGAATAGAACTAATTGCTTCCACACATGGTTAGGAAGGAAAGGTTCAGCTTTGTTCCAGAATGACAGATATGCCTTTCAGGTCAAACAGATTAAATATGTAAAAGAATACAGGTATGTGCTCAGTTCAGGTTTTGTCAACCATGAATCTGTGCCTCCCTTTCTCTGTACATGTACCTGGAGCAAAGCTCCTTCCCTGCTATTCCTCTTTGGTCCCTGGGCCTTATGATAGTGTATCAGCTAAGATAGGATCTGTGTTGTTTCTAGGAAATTAAGAAGGAAAGTCCAAACTTATGAAAGGAATAAATCAAGTACTACAGCTTTGGTCTAAAACAGCTCCCAAAAGCATACATGTTAAAGGCTTGGTTACTGCCTTCAGTGCTGCTGGGAGGTGGTGAGACCTTTAAGAAGTGAGGCCTAGTGGGGGGAGGTGGGGCCATTCGGGCTGTGCCTTTGGGGAGATACTGGAACTCTACCACCTTCTTCTACCTCCCTTTGCTTTCTAGTTGCCATGAGGTAAAGACTTTCTTTGCCATATGCCTCTGCTAGAATGTACCATGCTCCCAGTCAACAATGGACTGAAAACTCCACCATGAACCAAAATAAACTCTCCTTATGAGTTGTTTGTCTTAGATATCTTGTCTCAATAACAGCAAGAAAGCTAATACATCAGAGGGTAGTGACATACGTGCCTGAGCCATTCCTTGCAGCTTCCCTTCCAACAGGGTTCTTTCCTCAAGAACTCATACAATATAAATTTGGGTCTAGATATTCTGTTTACTCAGAGCTCTTCAGAGCTATGTTGCATTGCTCCCCTCAAGTTCTAAAAATGTCTCCCTTGGTAAACAGGAAAAACTTACAAGTCGTCAATAGCTAAAATTACTGTTGTTTTTGTCCTGTTCCACTTAGTGACTATTAACAGCCAGATTCCCATGAGTGCCTCTGTCCCAGATGCTCAGCTGGGCAGCCCAGGAGTGATGAGAGACATTCTGTTCCAGTTACTCAGAGGAGCCTTTGGCCTTGGTGCATGCTCAGGTTGCATTAGATCAGTGCAAGACGTTCAGCACCTTCGTATCTCCAGGAAGCCTATGTATATAATTTGCTCCAAAATTGGAGACGTCTCTGAGCCTCAAAGCCAGGCTGCTCTTGCTGAAGCTGCCCACTTCCCTAACTCCACCAAGATAGTGACATTGCACTGGAAGTGCATCACACGCCTGTAATAGGCATTGCTTCCTCAGTATCATTCATTCCTGGGGCTTCTGCTCCTTCTCAAAGAGAAGACTGAAACAGACCCAGCTGGGGGAATGTAATGAGGGGAAAGAATAAATATGATTCAGAAAGAAAAGGGGTGGGGGGGCTACGGGTGGGTAGGGATATGGGTAAAAATGAGAATTAACTTCTGTCATATACTGGTACAAGTTCCCCAATGTTGAGTGTGATTGTGAACTGTATATAAAATGTACAAATAAAGAATTCAATTTAAAAAAAGAGAGAAGAGATGAAGAAAAAAAAAACAGACCCCAGCTGTGGAACATACATAATTTTTTGGCACTTAAATCACTACCCCAACCATCTAGACAAAGCTGCCAGGAAACCAGAGAAATGTGAGCTTAAGGACGCTCATATTAGTAGCCTCAGACTTCTCCCACTAGACAAGCTCAGGGAAATAATATGGTTCCCATGTCTACAGGACTTAGAAGTGTGCAGGGATTTTACAGGCTCGCTTTATTTGATCTTCCCATTCATTCTGTGGTAAAGAAACTACAGTCTCCATTTCACTGACCAGAAAACTAAGGCACAGAGAGAGGTGAAGCAACCTCCCCCAAATCCCACACATTTCTGGAATCCAAGAGGCTCAAATATGAATCTCACTTCCATCTTCATGTTACCACCTCTTAACCTCATCTGTAGAGTAACTGTGATCGTACCTGATAGTCTTCCATGAGAACCATAACATGAAGGACAGAGCAGGGTCCCAGGACAGAGATGCTCCAGAAAGCTAACTGAATGCATCAATGCACATTGTGCTTTTTTTTAAGACTTGTGTTTCTTCCAACCTTCCCTTGATCTCATTCTTGTTGAATATTAACTTTTGTAGGAAAGATGTAAAACCTCACCACCGACCACTTTATTTGTCCCCATTCAATAATCCTTATAAGGAAGGATTTTCTACCTGCCATACTTTCTGGCCACCTTCCTCTTTTTACCAATAAAAGGTACTACAACTCAGCCATAGCTCACACACACACACACACACACACACACACACACAGGCATAGTATGATTCTAATTAAAATACTAATTTATTATTAAATATTAACATTTACAGAGCACTTATTAGGAATCAGGTGCTTCACTGGACACTTTGTTAAGATCTGAAGGCAAACAATCTGACCCCTGAGCCTGCACTATTAAATACTACACAAATCAGCAACAAACAGTGATCGTGTTGAGTTTATACCATGTGCCAGCAGATGCAGTAATAGACCCTTTAAAAGCACAGTTTTAGTTAACTGCTCTAGCAAAGGTCAGAAGCAGGTGGTGTCACATCCTCCATTGTTATGTGCGTGAATTGGAGCTAAAGGACAGTAACCTGCACAGCCACATAGCTAAAATGTGGCAAAGCTAGGCTTCGAGGTCACATGCTCTGGTTGCTGAACACATGTATTTAACTCTTCCTGTGTGCTGCCTTCGTTCTGATATTGCTCTAAACTTCACTTGAGTAACTTGCAGCCTCAGATGCCTTATCAGTGCTTCATACTGGAAATCTTCTGAAAAGTTCCAGCCTCAGAGATTCCCATGAATTCAAATCTCAGAGTGAGGAAGGGACACACCCACCCCAGAAAAGTAGGTATTCTTTCTGAGCTCACTGAGAAGGAATTCAGAGGAGTTAGCATTTGCTTTCCTCAGTTGATCAGAATCTTTGGGAACACAAAGAGCTACCCTATCACCAGTTACTGCTGAAGAAAATGGTGTTGAGTCGCTAAAACTGAAAATCAGCTTCTGAGGGTACTTCAGCAGAGGTTCTTTTCCCTGGGAATATTGTCTCTGAGCTGGTAGTCTGGATGCAGTTTCTCCAGGAACTGGGTGGATGAACAACAAACCTGTTCTAGAATCCTGATGGGAACTACAGTTGATTTTATATATCATCATGATCCTCCTCCTGTCACATACATCAAAGACAAATATTGCATTAATACTTCCAATGTGCATTTCTGTTTGGTACACTTCACTGTGCACCTCTACCTGTCAGCAATACAGCCCCAGATGATAGAAATTCTGTGTTGGTGGAAACAGCAGTGGACTCTGAATCCTGGTTCAAGCAGGTTCTGCTGCCTATGAGCCATATGACCTCGGACTTCACTATTCTTGTTTATAAACTGAGATCTTTCCATCAAACATCTCAAAATCCTTACCCAGGGAAATCCTTTGGGATCATTTTATCTATGGTTTAGATGCTTTTTGAGAAGCGGTTAAACAGTTGTTTTCTGTCATTATTGGGGTTTTCTTGGCTGTTATTTTTGCTTTGCTTGGTTTTTCTTTTTGTTTCTTTGTTTTAAGTCAGGGTCTTATTCGCTATGTAGCCCAGGCTGTCCTCAAATTCACAATAATCCTCCTGCCTCAGCTTCCTAAATGCTGGGATTAAGGGGATGCACCATCACACCCAGCTAAAAAGTTCTCAGTATATCTCAAAAGGTAATATTTTTGCAGCACAGTCTCTATAAAGCATGAAATTACACATCAAAAGACCCTCCTGAAATTTCAGTAGCTCACATTTAAATGTAAAATATTCAAGTATCCTTCTTCCTTTATCATTTTGCCTCCAACTAAGAGGGCCTATTTTAATATACTGGATAATATAAGTATTCATACTTTTCATATGTTTACAATTAACCACACAAAAGCTTTGCTAAGGTGTAAAATAGTGCATGGGTCTTACCTCTGAATAGATGAGCTACTTTTCTAAATATCTGGCTGATCCTCTACCTGGACTCATGGCACAGCAGGAAATCTTGAGAACTGAGTTGTTTGGTGAGAGAGATTTCCAGAACAGAGCCATGCTAAGGGCATCCGGAAGCCAGGAATGAGTCACAGAATTAGCTAGTGTGGGTCAAGTCTCTCCGCAAGGTTATTCAGTGAGTCATCAGGGAGCCTGGAACTGGAACATAGTTCTTCTAATTTAAAAGAAGTGGCCTCTGTAGGCGTAGGAGTGGAAAACTAATTTTCTCCCTATCTTTCGTGCTTCTTAATTGGGATGGACCCCTGTAACCAAAGACAGATTAACAACAGAAAACAGACAGGAATTTAATAACACTCCTCATGTACACATGGGAGAAACCCAGAAAATGAGGAACTCTCAGAGAGATGTCTTTGAGTTCAAGTTTAAATACCATACCACTGAAACACAGAAAGAAGAGTGTTCAGAGGCCAGCCATGGGAGGTTGCCAGGAAAAGCATAGCAAGGGTAAGACACACTCCACACATCTCAGTTACAGCCTTCTTTATTCATAAGAGCTTTTAGTCGTTCAGAATTCTCCTCCTCATAAAGAGATGGGGACACTCCAAAAATGGAAGCTTCTCTTACAGAAGTGTAACTTCTCCTCTATCTCTAGTTTTCTAAATAACACATAAACAACAGAAACATATTCTGAGGTGGCACAGGATATATTTCTACAATCATATTCTGGGATGCCACATCTCTTGTCTCCTGAATTTGCACTATTTTCCTATGTGACTATGCTCTAGATAACCCGAGCAGAGGAACAGTCACTGATGAATATTAGAGGTGCTGCTGCCTCTGGGGGAAAATAGGACTTGGTAAGAGATGTACCTCTACTGAGACCTCTAAAAGTGTGCTTCAGAGTACCAGCTGTGTAGGAGGAAAAAAACAGCTTTTAAAGGACTCTGGGTTTATGAGTTCATTTATCCTTCCACTGATAACCAAAGCCACCACTCCTACTTATTCTTCAGAACACCTATGTGTGTCTGCTTTATTCAGAGCATTGCTTGAAGCTCATTATTATCAAGGTATGATTTTCCAATTTAAACGCCAAAGATACAATCTTTAGAAGCAAGTCCCCAAGAGCTAACCCAGTGGTTAGTGTTTATCTTAACTGATATAAAAAAAAAACCTCCAGTTTTTTCAAACCAGTATAGCAAATGTCTGTAAAGTTGGGGAGGTCTTTTACTCTGCCTATTTTAGATTCTCCATACAGGACCCCATAAAATAGACTGTCCAGGACAGATTAACAAGACAGCAAGCCAGGCATGATGGAACACTGGGAAGCTGAGGCAGGAATGGCTCGTTCAAGCCCAGCCTGGGCTTGAAGATTTAGTAAGGCTTTGTTTCAAGAGAAAAGAAAAAAAATAAGTAAGCCGGGCGTGGTGGCTCATGCCTGTAATCCCAGCACTCGGGAGGCAGAGACAGGAGGATTGCTGAGTTCGAGGCTTGCCTGGACTACATAGTGAGCTCAGAGCCAGCCTGAACTACAAAGTGAGACCCTGTCTCAAAAAAAAAAAAAAAAATCAGTGAAATTCAGTGAACCCCTGTATCATGAAAAAGGAGGACAGGGGTCATTAAAACTTGGGTTTAAATACAATGACAAGAGGGTTTGGGGTTTCTGAAGACAGGAATTATGAGGAAGTGTGCAGGATAATCATGGTAAAAGTGAGGGTTATTTAGTAAGTTTTATTTTGCAGAACTAAGTCAAGGCCTTTTCTACTTACATAGCTGTCAAGTGTCCTCCTCTCCCTGGAATATAGAGGGACAGATCTGTGTATGGGGAAATTTTTTATATAAGTGTAAATTTCCTTTGCAAAAGGAACATTTTTGCCCAATTTTTAAAGCTTTCTCTGCATCTGCTGAATCTCAACAGCCTTTAGCTCAAAATAATCTTTCAATTCAAAAGGTACATTGTGGGATGGCAACTTCTGGTACCCTTCACCTGAAATTTGCTCCCAAATCTTGTAAGTTAATCTGATACATAGACTTCTTCACTGTGGTGAAGACAGCCCTGCAATCCTGAGTCTCAACTGCTTTCCTCCTCTCCAGCCCCCATCCAAAGTTCCTAGTGCTCACTTCTCTGCTGTGAGCCACAGAGGCAGCACTGCCTGGCATTGCCCAGCACCACTCAGCATTGTGCACAGACTTCTCTGGTCAGGTACTGCATAGCGAATAGACAAATCACTTGTGCTCCAACTCTCATCCGACTGTACTCAACACTTCTCATCTTTATTCGTCAACCATCATCATCATCATCATCATGCATTTATTCACTTCTCCATTTATTTGAAAATTATGTATTTAGGGGCCAGAGATTTAGCTCAGTGGTTCCAGTGCCTGAACTGCAAGTGCAAGGTCCTGAGTTCAATCCTGGTAACCACATACAATGCTGGAGGTGGTGACTCACGCCCACCAGCAATCAATACCACATACCACAGTGCGGGGTGTGGCAGCTCATGCCTATAATCCCAGCACTCAAGAGGCAGAGACAGAAGGATTGGTGAGTTGGAGGCTTGCCTGGGCTATATAGTGAGTTCAGTGCCAGCCTGAACTACAAAGCGAGACCCTGTCTCAAAAAAAAAAATTATGTATTTAGTATCTAGTATGAACAAAGCCTAAGAATACAATGGTGAGCTATAGCAAAAATGGATGTAGACATTGGTCTCGGGAAGCTTACAGTCACATGGATGGGGTAAGTAACCAAGTAGCTGCACAGATACATGTGATGATTTTGTGCATACAGAAATGAGGCACTTAAAGCTCTATATGACTGAAAAGTATCAAAAGAATGATTAGGAATTTACTGAATGAAGATTTTACAGAGTGTACCAAGCACGAGGAACAATGTGTGAATTAGCCCCGAGGGTACACAGAGGACTGGAAAGAAGGCCACTACTGCCTTCGAATCACAGTGGTAGATGAGATGTTACATTTGAAGTGCTCTGTATACATGTCAGACAGTTAAATACAGAGCAGTGGCTCTAAAACCAAAGAGGACCCCCCCCATCCCAGGGTATATTTGCCAATGTCTGGAGACACATTTATTTCACAGTGGAGTGTGGAATGCTAAGTCAGAGATGATGCCAAACACCCTACAGTGCAATAAAAACCCCACAGAAAGAATTATTTAACCCAAGTTGCCAATAGTGCCAAAGATGAGAAACTCAAAGATGAAATATTTGAGTCATTGACCAAGTGACTGAGTTGAGATCATAAAGAGAAAAAACTAGGGCAGTAAATAAAGTGCAAGAATATAAATTGTTGGGGGCCAGAGATTTAGCTCAGTGGTTCCAGCGCCTGCCTCGCAAGCACAAGGCCCTGAGTTCGATCCCAGTAACCACATACAATGCTGGGCATGATGACTCACACCCACCAGCCATCAATACCACATACCACAGTGCCGGGCGTGGTGGTTCATGCCTGTAATCCCAGCACTTGGGAGGCAGAGGCAGGAGGATTGCTGAGTTCCAGGCTTGCCTGGGCTACATAGTGAGCTGAGGGCCAGCCTGAACTACAAAGCAAGACCCTGTCTCAAAAAAAAAGAATATAAATTGTTGAGAAAGTTTATCACATAATGGCTTAATAATCCCAGCATAAGAGACTAAGACGGAACAGGGAGTGGAGCAGGCAGAAAATTCAAAGAATACAGAGTCCAATTTAGGGTAGGGACATGAGTAAAAGTACTAGATGCTACTGAAAAACCAAAGGAGATGGAGCTGAAAAGTATCCATCATGTTTATGGTTGTTGGTGTAAAACAATTCCACTTTAAAAGAAATAAGAGAATTGTCTATTCTGAGCCAAATATGAATGACCATGAGCCAGGAATACAGATCCAAGCTATCCAGAATGAAATATGGAGAAAGTTACATGATCTTTTATCATTACAGAACAAAAGAAAGCCATAAGTCAACATATTTTCTAATTATCCTGGTGGGAACATGAGGTAGGTAAAGCAGAGAAATTTCTTCTATAGGATTCAGATAATATCTTACAGAATTTTTAGTGTTAGGGATGTTAGAGGATAGAGATCTCTCGAGTTTAGCTATACATTCCAAAAGTTCTATCCAGAAGTCACAAGGATATTAAGTCAGAGGTTACCAGTAAATAACTATTAAAAGGAGTTTATGATAGGCCAAGACAAAAGTAAAACATTCCATCTCTCCACTATCATAATGTTCTAGTTAGCCAAAGTTAAATACTCTGCAGGTTCTTTAATATAGATGTGACTTCCTCAGAGATCTTCAGTTCACAGGCATGCGAGGCCAGTTTGGTAGCAGGATGTTAAGAAAAGACATATTGCATTGGGTCAAGAACTGAAGAAAAGATGAAAAATGAAGGCAGCCAGTGTAAACAATGCCTTTCAAAAGCCTGACTGTGGATGGGAGGAGAAAGAACAGTCCTGGTAAGGAAAGGGGGGATTAAGAATAGTGTTATGGGCCCGAGGGTTAACTCAGTGGTTCTGGTGCCTGCCTCGCAAGTGCAAGGTCCTGAGTTCCATCCCTGTAACCACAAACAATGCTGGGTGTGGAGACTCACACCCACCAACAATCAATACCACATACCACAGTGCTGGGCGTGGTGGCTCACGCCTGTAATCCCAGCACTCAGGAGGCAGAGGCAGGAGGATTGATGAGTTCAAAGCTTGCCTAGGCTACATAGTGAGCTCAGGGACAGCCTGAACTACAAAGCAAGACCCTGTCTCAAAAAAAAAAAAAAAAGAATAGTGTTATTTTTATTATATTTTTAAATGTGGGCAACTTCCAAATACATTCCAAGTGTACAGATTATTATAATGAAACTTTATGTACCTTGAATTCTGTGGACTCTGGATTCAGTTTTGTTTTGCCAAAATATTTTTTTATTCTAAGAGAATTAACTGGATTCTAATTCCAAATTCTGTATCTCATAATCAGCAACATCTGGAATCTCTGCACAGCGCTTTCAGCTTTGAACTGCAGCTTCTTTGCCACTGCTCCTGTACATGCATAGTTCAGCTATAAACCAATGGGTTAGCTCACCTGTGAGAATTCATCCCTCTGCAGCTACTTCACTTTCAGAATCCCCCTTCACCTTCCAGCTGCGCTGCCAATCCCAACTCTGTCCTCTGACACCTCAAGGTAGTAAGACTGCCTCTCTGCTGCCCCACATTGAATCCAAGTTGGTGCACCCAAGCAAAAACCTGCAAATTTCAGGAGATGTGATTCCCTCCTTTCCCATAGATTCCATTTTAGTTTCTACCAACCTTAAGCCAAAACCATTACTATCAGTAAATAAACACACTTTTTATAACATAACAATAAAATAAATTATTTAGAAATGAAAAATGTCATAGTATCTGAAGAAAGGTTACTCTGTTCAAATAACTGTGTTACTACCTTAAGTTGAAGGTTTATTTTTATTTTTAGGATGATAAAGACTTGGGATGCTTAAGGTCTGGTGAGAGAAATTAATGCGGAATCTAGGAAATGGTTCACTCTACAGGTATACATATTGTCTTACCCCTGAACAACATCAAAAGTTCTAACTCAAGCTTAAAATCTGTTAAATAAGGGCTGGGGACTTAGCTTAGTGGTCCCAGCGTCTGCCTGGCAAGCACAAGGTCCCAACTTTGATCCCCGGTACGACATGCCACAATGCTGTGGCTTACACCTGTACTCCCAGCACTCGGGAGGAAGAGACAGCACATTTGCTGTGAGTTCAAGGATTGCCTGGGCTACATAGTGAGTTCAGGGCCAGCCTGAACTACAGAGCAAGACCCTATCTCAAAAACTTTTTTAAAAACTGTTAAATAAAATGTAGTCTATTATCCTGTCTTTACAGACATACCTATACTTCATAGGCTGGAAGTCTGAGTTTGAATTTTGAATTCTCAGACTGCAGTGATCCAAAGAAAACTTGTCTCATGACTAGCACCCTAACCTCTTCCCATTTCAGCTGCATTTCCATTCAGGGGCCCCATGCACATGTGTCTGGATATCCCAAACCACCTGTCCACAATGTGCTCACAACTAGGCCTAAGAGTTGAGCCACAGTAGTGTGGTCTGTCCTCAGGAGAACAGATCTGGAAAAGACCCATGCGCAGCCACAGGGTCATTCAGCAAGGGAAATCTAGGGTCCTCAGCTCCTGGTCTAGAGAAAGGATAAAAAATAGAGTGCAGATTCTGGAGAACACTTACTCTGTCTGGGTACAGTGCTTGGCCCCATAGGCTCCAGACAATATTGAGAAGAACACTTAGAGGCAGGCTCAAGCTAGACCTTCTAAACCTTTAGGCTTTGACAAAGGATCCCTCTTGCCCAGATCTATGGGCAAAATAAATGGTGTGATACTTAATTAGGTGACACAATAATTAAGAAGCTACAAGACTCACTATGTTTGGTTGTTGCTCTGTTCCTATCAATCTAACTGCCTAGTCTCTTTTTGTATGTGTTTGTTTCTCTTAGTGGGCTGTTTATTACCATTCATGACAAGGGCCACATTGCAACAATGCTGAACTCTTGGCCAGAAGAAAATATTAAGGTATGATCTTGATTTCATTGCTATTTCTTTTTTATTGGGTAAATCCTTTCAGCCTTCATTAGTCATTTCCTCCTATAAGATGAACTATTGTGACACTGAGGACAACATAATGGCTTCCCTTACCAGGCAAGGCTATAGACTTCTCTTGATCAAACACAAATACACTTCAGAGCAGAGAGTACATCAATCCAACACTCAAATTACCCATCATCATCATCACCACCACCGCCATCATCAACATTAGTCTAAAGATATGTTTGGTACATGTTGACCACCTTTTAAGTATAAAATAGCAGTTTCTATGGTGAATACAGCAAGAAAGCACACAGAAACTTCCTTCTCAAGTAGCAAGAGGAAAACAAGACAGATACCAAAAACTAGCAAGCTACATCTTGACCAGAATTAGGAGAGGTACACAAAGAGGTGACAGTGACAGATGATGTTTAGCTCAAGGAAAATGTCAGATGACTTCAAGCGGGAAATGACACTAGACCTGGGGGTTAAACTGAGGATAGGGCTTGGACAGTTAGGCATTGCAGAGACTGGGATGTAGGTGACAACCTTCTGCATGGAGAGGAAGACATGTCTCCCCAGTTGACCTATTTACATAATCATTTGTTTGGTTTTCTTTCAAACCATATTTGGTTTTACCAGTTAGATTTTTTACCACTGTACCTTTTAAAAATATATTTTATTAGTACCTATCATTTACAAAATAGTGAATTTCAATGTGCTGTTTTATTTTTTCTTACTTTTTATTTTCATTAGTACATGTTTGGACTATATAATGACTACATTCACAAGGGGAGTTGGTACATGTACACAGCATCTTAATTATTTTGCATTTCCTTCCGCTCCTCCTTCACTATCTGAAGGCAGCAGTCGCTGCCTACCTGGAGAGATCCAAAGTGGACAGGTGAACACCTCCCCCATCCTTCTTCCTGTCTCACTCTGGAGAGGTCAGTTCTAGTTGTTACCAAGGTCACCCTTCGGTTTCTCTTTTAATAGATGATTAGCATATGGCCTTTTTGTGTTAATGCTAAATTATAGAGATAATAAATAATGTAACAATCTAATATATAGTCTTAATCCTAAATAATGATCATCATTATAATCATAATAGTGACCATTTATTTATTGATCACACTTACCTTTAAATTAAAATATATATTATTTTCATCCTAATATTAATTTGATGAGTTAGGCATTATTATACCCATTTTATGAAAAGTTAAAGCTCAGATAAGTTACCTATTCACCCAAGATTACATACAGCCCATCATCAAGGAGTGTAGATTGAAATACCGCTTACTGGATTCCAAAATCCTTGCCATTAACCTCTAATGTATTTGCTGAGATGGAAAATGCTTTCCAAAAATATTTAACTAACATATAGTACATTTTCCACTGGCTCACCAAAATATCTGAGGTTGAATAATGCATAAAAGAAAAAAGACTTCATTGACTTATTTGGAGGTTCAGGGGCATAGTGCTGGCATCAGCTCAGCTTTAGTGAGGACTCCATGACAGAAGGCATCACAGTGTCAGAAGCTTGGGTAGAAGGAAGGAATCAGATGCTGTGTGTGACAGGAAGCCACAGAGGCCACAGAGCAGTCATTCTTGTTCTTTTATAACCCACTTTTGTGTGTGTGTGTGTGGTACCAAGGATTGAACTCAGGCCCTTGTGCATTCAAGGTTGGCACAGTACCACTTGAGCTAAATCCCCAGCCCTATAACCCACTTTTATGGAAACTAACTGGGGTTGCATGAGAACTACTATAATTTCTTCACAGGAGGGTGGCACCACGCACAAGTTTGAGTACCTAGTAGGTAATTAATACTGTTTGTGGAAGTCAGGCAGATGACAGGAAGTATATGTGGTAAATAGAACAAGTGCTAGTGGGCAGGATTTGTACTGCTGGAGAATGGGAGAAAAGACATAGTGGAGAGAGGAATGTAAAGGCTGGGAGGGAGAAATTATAGGAGAATTCGGAATGTAGCTAGGAGTAGTGAGGAAACCACTTTGGCCAGAGGAGTCAATTGTATACAGAAATCTATCAGGAGATAAATCTCAGAAGGTATGTTGGGTTCAAGTCATTAAAGAGTTAAGCATTTTGGACTCTACCCCATGAAAATTCAGAAGTTACCAAAGGTCTTTGAGCCTGGGAATAACATAATTAAAATGGGCTTTCGAGACAATAAGTCTGACATTTGTTGGCAGGAGAGATTAGAAGAAAAATGAGGGGCAAGCAGTTTGTTTTTGAAGTTGTTGCAATGAGTCAACCTTCTGCATAGTAGGATTAAGAAAGGAGAATGGGAGCTGAGAAATATGCTCTGAGGAGCTGGGTAGGCAGGCAGATAAGCTTGGACAATTCCAATCTGCACTGAAAAGCCCCCATCACCATCCTAGGTTTGCAGGAATAATGCCCCGGAGTAGATGGTTTCCTCCTTTAGCCTCCAGTTATTTCCTACTCCTCAGCAGAAAAACATATTCGAAGAGAACAGGAACCAAAGTAAAGAAACTCTGATTAAGAGACAGTAGAGAAACTGAGTTTGGGCTCTTGGAGCAGCTGCTTAAACAGAGTCCAGCATTAGAGCTGCTGCAGGAGATTAGAGGCAGGGTACGGACAGGGTGAGGCTGAAGCAGGGTAGAACTTTGTCAAGAGCACAGGTGGTGAAGCCATGAGTAATGGGTGACAGAAAGTCCTGAACCAGGAGCCCGACACCTAATTGGAATCCTGCACTGACCTTGGTAAGTTAGCTCACCTTTCCAAGATAGCTTCAGCTTACTCTGCTATGAAACAGGCCTAGAAATCTTTAGGAATTCTTACTTCCTCAGGTCCTAAGAAGCTCAGATGAGACATGGGTTGTGAGCACTCTCCACAGAGGTAGTGAATCTAATCTAAGGGACCAGATCGTGAGTTTTATGAGTAGGGTACACTCTCCAAAACCCCCTTTCCAGAAGTGGAGCGTATTTAGGATCTCTACACCTATTTCTACCAAAAGCCAGCACCAGCCTATGTGTGCGCTCACCCCTGGAGAGACAGAGAATAGAAGTGAAAGATACTATGGCCCCTTTCAGTCCTAGGTCATAAACTCTACCATGACAATGGGTTTTCATCTCTTTGTTTCCAGTGCCTTGCACTGTCTCTGTATGGATTAAATCCTAAGGTGACCAATGACAGAATAGTTGGGACCAACTAGGACAGTCATAGCTCAGAGCCAATTCGGAGTCTGGTCCAAAGCCAGGTTTCCAGTAGAGGAGTGGAGGGACCTACAATACTCAGCTCTTTAGAGATGGAGGAAGCTATTGCTGGTGAGGTTGTGGTGACCTGTAAACAATTCCATTGTCTCCTGGAGGGGTTCCCTCTTTCCTGACATTCATGGCCTTTCATTGTCTAATTCCCTGCCTGATTTTTCCATTCTTTTGTTTCAGGCAATTGACACCTCTTTGTTTCCCACACGTATTCTGCATGACCCCAACTCTGCACTGTACCTTAACTTCCTTTTACATTAACTGCCTTTTGCTTGCCATCTGCGTCCACACTATCTCTGCCTGCCCAAGGCCTGGCACATGCATTCCCTTCTCCACAAAGAGTTATGCTACAAGAGTAAACCTTCTCTCAATCTCTACAACTCTCTGTGCTATTCTGCTGCACTTGAGCCAACTACCAAAGTCATGTTTGTTACTCCATATATTCCACCTCTCTTGGGCCTTTAGCTCTTCATATTCTGGGTCCATGCATTCTTGTTTTTAATGAAGAGCAAACTGAAGCTCCTTCCTCTGGGATCTGGCACAGTGTCTTTTCCAAAATAGGTTACTCTTAAATATGTGTTAAATGAATGAATAAAAAATACCCATTGTAACTATATAATATCTATCATCACCATCAGTTTAATTAGCATTTGTTAATTTACGACAGTTAAACATCGAACTAGTACTATCCCTAGTGCAGATTCAGCACTCAGTGACTGCTTGCTAAATGTGGAAGATAATACCAACATAGCTTCAGAATGTTCCAACCTCATTTGAAATAGTGAATCTAAGAGACATCACAAGGAGGTCTGCTCTCTGCAAATTGGATTTGTCATAGGCCAGGAGCAGGCCAGGGAGTGTTTGCATCAGTCTCCATGCCCTGGAAATGTGGAGGCCGCATGAAGACTCATTTTTCATTTTTCCTTTTATTATGTCCTTCCCTACCTGCCCTTCCCCTCAAGTCTCAGGTTGAAAGTGTATGCTAGTTTCTTTGTAGAAGTGACTGTGTGTGGTTTCCCTCCAACTATGTCTGCAGGCCCTGTCCCCAAACCACAGAATATAGGGCAGATGTCTTGCTATCATTTGCCGTGGTAGGGTTTCTCACAGGCCTGCCAAGAAGGACAGCCACTTGCAGATGAATGAATGCTTTAGCATCATCCCAAACAAGCAGTTTCATCCCCTGCAAAGTCAGTGGGCACCTACTTGTCAAGCCTGGCATGCTAGGCACTGAAATGAGCCCCTCATCACTGGGGTGCTGTCCCTGATTGGTGGCAACCTGCTGTTTTTCAGGCCGTGGTGGTGACTGATGGAGAACGCATACTGGGCTTGGGAGACCTGGGCTGCTATGGCATGGGCATCCCGGTGGGCAAGCTGGCCTTATACACAGCCTGTGGAGGGGTGAACCCGCAGCAGTGCCTCCCTGTTCTTCTGGATGTTGGCACCAACAATGAGGTAAGAGGTTGTCTAGGCCAGGAGCTCTGGGATCATAGGACAGAGGTGAATGGGTGTGGGCACTTTTCCAGGGTGGTTGTATCTGTACACCAGTAAGCCATTTCTTTCCTAACACCCCCTTCACCAGGATACTCCCTCTACACATTTGCCTGCCCCTTCTCCCAACCCCCTGGCACTTCTGAGTCCCCTTGCTTCTTCCTCTGTGCCCTTGACGATTCCTGCTTGAGTTTCCCTTTATCCTTTGTTTCCATGATTCCACACAGCTTGCTCTTTCTTAGGCACCATACATTCTCATTTCAAGACCGAACACTGCAGCTCCCAGTAAGGAATGCTTCATCAGCCTTTATCCACAGATAAACAAACAAGAGAGTGACAGGCAGACCTTGCTTAAGAGCTGAGAAATCATGGGGGCGCAGTGAGATGAGTAAGGGTAAAGGTACTGGGATTAGGACTCTAAGGAAAAGCAGAGACCTTGATCCCAGTGTCCCTGAAGAGCCAAGTAAACTAATACACTCTTGAGACTTGATCCCCTTCCAGAGCAGTGAAGAACTAGACAAGGTTAGTGAGCAACCTACCACTTCTGAAAGTTGCTCCTCTTCACTTATTTCCTCACCAGCCTATGATATGGGAGACTGGATGGTGGCACAAGCTGTTTAGCTGCTCAGCAAGACCACCCTTCAGTTCTGCTCTGCACAACATTCCCTGCCCCCAGAAAGATGTTTGAGTTGATGCCTGCCCACTATTAAAACTGTCCTCCAGTCTCACAGAATGTACCTCTGCTTATGTGGATGAGCATAGCAAGCTTTATTTTCACGATTCTTTTCATGCAACACTTCCCCCTGGGTTCCAAATGGTCTTAATTAAGACCTTCATTCCTTCTCCTAACAGCTGGCCCTAGCCAAGAACTGGAACACCTCTAACGCATTTCCTGGAAGGGTGTTGCTGGCCTCTAGTAGGCGTATTAGGATCCTCTGTTGTAGAAACTCCAGACCATTGCAGACTGACTCCAATTTGTAGCAAACCGATCAGGAAAAAATGGGCTATAAACCAGTTGAAGTCACAGACAAGACTCTTCCACCCAGCTAAAACCTTGTAATACCCAATTTTACATGTTAAATCTACTTATAATATGAGGGGAACATCTGTTCTTACTGTCTTTTTCCAATTGAGGAAACTGAGACCTAAAAAGTTTAATTTGACTGGAAAGACCTGCTGGAACTGGCAGGACTAGCATCAGAAACAGAAACATGGCTCTTCTCCCCAGGATACAAGCAAACTCCGCTTGTGCCCCTGCTTGAGTGTGTGCTGTTTTATAAGTAAATATCATCTTCTGAATTTTAGAATTTTTATTAGTAACTTCAGAACATTAAAATTTTTTAAAGAAAAAGGAAATGGCATTTTTCTCACAATGACACATGTGTGGTCCTTTTCCAATATTTTTTTCTGCACATATAGATATAGTTATCCCCTAGTTGTAATCATAATGTGAATGTAATTTTGTTCTATTTTTCTAATTAAAATTATTTTGTGAACACTTTCTCTTGACTTATTTAGTAAAAGTTTACTGAGTGTTTAGTAGGTGTCAGACACTCTGCAAGGCAGGAGGAGATAAATGAGATCCAGGCCTGGGTGGAATATTCTAGCAGACAGTATTTCAACACTGACAGCTAATTGATCACTTTAATGGGTTGTGTCTTACATCTACTCCAAGTGTCTGCCTCTCCCCTGAGGGTTTCACTCAGAACACAAGAATTCAAAGTTGTACAGTGACCAACATTAAAAACATGGTGATTTATCTTTTTTTCATATGAATTGAACATGTCATCTCCTACACTATGGCTCTTTTAAAAATGAATCATTTTGCAAGATTTTTCTCTCTTAAAGTCCAAAGCTTCATCTTTCATTCAGAGGAAGCCTGAGCTATGAGAGACAGGGTCCTGGCCTTGCAACCTATATCTCACTGCTAGAAAGGTGCTCTTGTGAGGAGTTTAAGTGTCAGAACAACAGATCATCTGTGTGTACAGCTCCATAAAAACTCCTGAGGCAGTAGGAGCTTCAAAAAGAGTAAAAGAAAATAGTCCTCTAGATTTCCTGTTGAAGGAAAACATCTGTTGTCTTCCACCCTGAAGCTTAGTGACTTCTATCTGTCATCACCAAAGAATTTGGAAAAAAGACACTGAGCAGTGATCCAATGAAGAAGGGACATCCAATGGTTAAATTCCAAGAGAGAAAGCAGAAAGGCTTTGTCAATTTTGGCCACATGCAGATAAAACAAAATACATTTTAGTCACACTGTTCAAGTTAGAAGGGGCTGAAGTACTATCTCATTCAACTCGCTCATTTCACATGGGAAAAGAAGCCAATAGCATAAATAGTTTCCCAAGGATTGACTCCAAGCCCCTAGCTCATCCTACTGTACGCAAAGCTTCTGGGCACCCTGGGGAGTTTGGCTCTATCCTCTTTGAGAGACAAATGTAGGAGCATTTTATCAACAGAGCCTGGTAAACTTATCTTGGGGTAAGTGGATCAGTGAGGAAATATGGGGTCAGAAGCCAACCTGGGTGTCTCAAGTTTTCTTCTAAACTTCCAAGATTATCATCCCTAATGTGACTAATAAACATTCAGCATTCACCATGCGGCTCCAGCAGAGATCTTACTCTCAGTGCAGGCAACCAATGAAGATACTCTTCCTAGGACCTTTGTAGCCTACTATTTCTGGCCTTAGCTGAACTTTCCAAGAAGCGTGCAGTAGACATAGCTACTACCGGAGGGCACTATGCTCACGTATAAAACCAGTGCCATCACCTCCTAGACACATAGACAATCTGCCTAGTATCTTGGTACGCCTGTTGTTAAGCAAGATAAATGATTGTTGGTTTTGTGTGGGTTTTTTTGGACTAGAAACTGTTTTTCCAGCCTACATGTAATATTCAGTGATATGCTCAGTGAAGAGGATGAAACATTTTTATTTTGCATCACTTGTTTTTTTCTCCCAAGAAAATGCTGAGAAAGGTGGAGCTGGACAAACAGTCCGAGAGGTTATTTTCAACTGTCTCACTCCCATAGCAGAGGAGAGTTATGGTTTACCTGGCTTCACCTAAAATGATAGTCATTGATACATTTAGTTCTAAAGGGAACTTAATAACTAACAGTGAAGAAAGATTTAGGTACTTAGGTTTTATTCAAGTCCCAGGCTCCCTTCTGGGCTCCAGAGCTTGGAAGTGAATAAACTTAGTCTCCACCCTGGAAAGAGCCATAGTCTAGAAATCTGTTTCTTTTCTAGTGCCCTGACCAATATTTTTGAACTTGGACAGCTCCTTTAGATTTCTGGAGACAAATTCATTTAAAGAAAGCTGAATCAAATGATTTCTATGACCTTCTTTATTCTTAATTTGAAATTTCCTAACCCCAGTCCTAGCATTCATGTCAATAAATACTTTTTAAAGGTTTACAAATCTCTGGGGAGATGCAAATTAATACAGAGTAGATTTTTTTCCTCAAATAACTTACATTACATGATAGAGGTAAAATTATTATCCCCTTTTAAGAGAGAGGAGAAAAAAAGCAGAAGGAGGTCAAATATCTTTCCCAAAGTCAAAGAGCCAGTTATATAACACAGTGTGAACTCAAATTTAGGTCCATGTACTGCCACAGCCCAGCACCCCTTCAGGCCACTCCAAAAGCACTCAGCGGGAGAATCATGACCACAACCAGCAGGCCCCATGGAGCCCTTTTCTCTGCAATACAATGTCTTTTAAATTTAAGATTATTTCCGTCTCAACTGATAGGGTTACCATATCTAGCAAACAAAAATACGGAATGCTAGTTAATTTAAATCTAGATAAAGAATCACATTAACACATGAAACATTTCGGACATTCTTTTTTTTTTTTTTTGCTTTTTTTTGGAGACAGGGTCTCGCTTTGTAGTTCAGGCTGGCCCTGAGCTCACTATGGTGCCCAGGCAAGCCGCCGCGAACTCAGCAATCCTCCTGTCTCTGCCTCCCGAGTGCTGGGATGACAGGCATGAGCCACCACGCCCGGCACTGTGATATGTGGTGTTGATTGTTGGTGGGCGTGTCTCCACGCCCAGCATTATATGTGGTTACCGGGGATCGGATCGAACTCAGGTCCTTGCGCTTGCGAGGCAGGCGCCGGAACCACTGAGCTAACCCTCTGGCTATTTGGGACATTCTTAAAATTTTTCATTCAATGCCTATCTGAAATTCAGATTTAACTGAATATCCTGTGATACTGGTGACACTACAGGCTAAAAACTTCCCTTCTACATGTTCACGTGCCAAAGTGAATAAGGACAGGGCCCAGGTAAGTAAACACCTCACAGCAGTCATTCTTGTATCAGGTTGGTAAGATGCAGGGCAGAATGTACACATTTTAGCCCAACGTACTCTCAAATCATCACTCTAGCCGAACAGAGCCCGCATGTGGGAGATGTGGGCGTGGACTTGCTTCTGGCTCCATTCTAGTTTTCCCTGCTCTCCACCCCAGTCTGCAAAATGAGAGCTTGGCTGCCTCAGCCTTCCCAGCCACTGCTGAACTCTTCTGGGAGGAGGATGAGGCAGGGTCCAAGGAGCTGCCCCTTAGGACTCTGCCACAACAGCAAGTGACAGGGAGGAGAGACTGTTATCACGAGGCCCACCTAAAGCTAGGTTTAATCTCAGCTTAGCACTGGCTTTTGAATCCAAGCAGATCATTTAGAGCCTTGAATTCCAACTTTCTCATGTAAAACAGAAACAAGAAGTGATCAAATGAGTAAATTACTGGGAAGCTCCACACCAGCATAAGCTTGTCTAATTTTGTACAGAAACATTTTTCTATTTTTGTGATTATTTTTAAAGCATTTGAATCATAGAACATTATATCCTAAAAATAAACCATAAAAGCTTTTCAAAGTCATTTTAATATCTCAACAGTATCCCATGTGATTGACCTTTAATCTTTACTGAAATATACTAAAAACACTTTGTTAGAAAATCCAGAAATTTTTTAGAATCACTTGAGAATTGACTCATCCCAGAAAATACATATTTATACTATATTCCCTACTACATCAAGATTCAAAAGCATGAAGATTCAAGTCTGTGATTCAGTAACATTAAAAGGCATATTTCAAGTTAAAAGGCAGCTATTATCTACCATGATGTCAGTATACTGTGGCTCTAGGACAGTGGCTGAAGCGCCGTCCCTATAGTTATGCATTTTTCTTTTTTCACTTTAAATATATCATACACATATGTCTACATGGCTACAGAGTTCTAAATACGCCTCCTTCTAATGAATGTCCATCTGTTCATCCAGCTATTCTACCATTATTTATTATTCTCCTATCTGGATGTTTGCTAGGATTTTAAATAATCATTTGTGGGTGGTACATAGGAAAGTAGACACCAGATTTATCCCACCTTCATCCTTTGTTTCCCCACTACACACACACACACACACACACACACACCTACAAAGGAAGAACTACCAAGGAAACTGTTTCAAGGATCAATCCAGGAGATAAAGAGACTGAGCAAAGAGATTAGGGCTTATTTCCTTTCTAGACCTATGATATCTTAAACAAAGTGCTAAAACAACTTTAGATGGCTTATGTGAACCAAGGACAAGAAAGCAAGAAGTTGGAAAGACTGAAACTTCTCACTCTTTTCTGGCCCCTGCACATTTTCCCTACCACCTCCGAAACTGATGTCTAAGTAGTAGAATAATGTCTTAAAAAACATCTAAACAATGTCTTTAAAAACTGTTAAGTTGGGCCAGAGGGTTAGCTCAGTGGTTCCGATGCCTGCCTCACAAGCGCAAGGTCCTGAGTTTGATCCCCGTTAACCACATACAATGCTGGGCGTGGTGACTCACGCCCACCAGCAGTCAATACCACATAGCAGTGCCGGGTGTGGTGGCTCATGCCTGTAATCCCAGCACTCAGGAGGCAGGGACAGGAGGATTGCTGAGTTCGAGGCTTGCCTGGGCTACATAGTGAGCTCAGAGCCAGCCTGAACTACAAAGCGAGACCCTGTCTCAAAAAAAAAAAAAAAAGTTAAGTCCAAAACATTGTATGTCTATTCTTGTTGATATACATAATAGCCACTAAAGTACAAGGTGAGTGTTAAAACCATGGATTCTGAGTTTGAAATTTGCTCCTCGCCTTTACTAGCCCAAGGACTTGGGCAGGTTGCATAAAGTCCCTGTGCTTTGTTGCTCTATTTGCAACACAGGGAAAATCATGAGACCTGCCTCCCAGATTCTCTAAGAAACAGACATGAGGGATCCGTGGGGGAAATACCATGAGGGAGCAGTTGGAGGTGTACAGGGCCTTCAGACTACAGAGAGGTCAGGCTCCTGTGAAAGGAGGAAAGAAAAGACCAAAAAATGAGTAAGAAGCGCTCTGACTGCAGGGCAGCCTGGGGAATCTCACTCAGGCTACTGGGATGTCCCCAAGCGAAGACTACCTAGAGAGTCTCAGTTAGGCAGGAAAGGCCCACCCCAGGCCCTTTCCATCTTTACCATAAAGGGCCCATCCCAGGCCCTTTCCATCTTTACCATAAAGCAGCCTGTAGACAACATGGCAGTGAACCATTGCCAACTACTCTCCCTTTTGCAGGTTTTCTTAAGGGAGCCCTGAGTTGTACTTTTCCATGGCCATCATATTCTGGGGTTAAAGCACTCAGGATAGTATGTATGTGGCATGTAGGAAACACTATGAAAGTTAGATGAGCTGCCCCTGTCTTATAGTCCATGTGATAATTCACAAAGCCTTTTCATATTATTCCACTCAATCATCACAACCACCCACCCCAGCTGGAAACTCATCCCCATCTGACCAATGAGAAGAGGCTCTGAGCTGTCATGCCCTTCATCCATGATCTCACAGCTTGTTGGTGGTGAGATGAGACTTGACCAAAGCCCCTTGAGGTTAGGCCCTTGTTGTCCTTGTCTTTCTATCCTGTAGTGGCAGCTCAGATGGAGATGGAAATAACACAAGTGAAGAGAACACGGAGCCCTGTTCTCAAGGAGCTCATACATTTGATGAGCTACAAACAAAACACATAATTCCTCTTAACCTCTGGAATTACTTCCTATTTCACACACACACCATGTTCTTTTCCTCTTCTGCTTCCAGCCCCCATCTGTGCTTTGTGCTATCTCCTCAGCCAGAAGGGCTCAGACCACCTATAGAAATGTGCCCATTTTTTCATATAGGCCTATCTGATCCAGAGACCTAGGGCTACCCAGGGCAGCCCTGGGGAGCTAGGGATATGAACCCACAAGACAGTAAAATTTTCACCGTATTATATGTGACTTTTAGTGATGTTTCATGACTTAATCGCACAAGTACAGGCTGCATAGGCTACAACAGAACCTTAAGGAGGGGAAGGAACAGTGCAGGCCAATGAAAATCCACATGTAACAGACATGACATGCACCTGTGCAGGCTGACGAGCTAAAGCCAGCAATTACCAACAATAGCATTTCTACACTGCTAGACATATATGTGTCTTTGAAGACAAGTTTTACTGTTATTAAGCAGACAAATAAGTTTTCTTATTAAACTTGAACCTGTGTCACTTTGTAAAATAATTTAATAGGTTAAATAGACTTTTAGCAGCTGTGATACAGGAAATACAAAACCATACCTAATACATGTTTTTTCATCATTTTCTTATAATTACATAAATGTCATCATTAATACTAATAAAACAAATAACTGCTTACTGATTCATATTTAGAATGTATATAGTTACAGTCACCCAACTCAAAGAAAAATGTGATCACGCCTATTGACTAGACTATTATAAGAACTATCTTCCCAGAAAAAAATAACCCTTATTCCACAGGCATGTGTCATTCATGCCCTTGCTTTTAGGTAGTATAAATATTCCTGAATAACTATTTTCTTTTTTTGAGACAGGGTCTCACTTTGTAGTTCAGGCTGGTCCTCAGCTCACTATGTAGCCCAGGCAAGCCTGGAACTCAGCAATCCTCCTGCCTCTACCTCCCGAGTGCTGGGATTATAAAGCATGAGCCACCACGCCCGGCACTGTGGTATGTGGTATTGATGGCTGGTGGGCCTGAATCACCACGCCCAACATTGTATGTGGTTACTGGGATCAAACTCAGGGCCTTGTGCTTGTGAGGCAGGCACCAGAACCACTGAGCTAAATCTCCGGCCCCTGAATAACTATTTTAAGAATGAATCACACAAAAAAAAGACAATTAGATCAAAAGCTTCTGATGAGCACCTTAAGAACTCACTGGCTCAGTTTCACAAGATCAAACGTCCCACTAGTTTTGTTCTGTTTTGTTTTGTTTTGTTTTCCTTTTTGAGACAGGGTCTCGCTCTGTAGTTCAGGCTGGCCCTGAGCTCACTATGGTGCCCAGGCAAGCCACCGCAAACTCAGCAATCCTCCTGTCTCTGCCTCCCAAGTGCTGGGATTACAGGCGTGAGCCACCATGTCCAGCATTGTGGTATGCGGTGTTGATTATTGGTGGCGTGTCTCCATGCCCAGCATTATATGTGGTTACCGGTGATTGAACTCAGGACCTTGCGATTGCGAGGCAGGCGCCGGAACCACTGAGCTAACCCTCCGGCCCGACGTCCCACTAGTTTTATGTTTATGTTCCCCTTTATGTTTTAATAAAATATTTAACAATAAAAGAAGTTATGCTACTTATATATTAACTTCATTGTGTATTTTATATATGGCCCAGGACAATTTCCCTTCATTCAAGGTGGCCCAAGCAAGCCAAAATATGGACACCCGGTTTTAACTGCCTAAACATTTTCTCCATGACACAATCCCTGCCTGACCCAAGGGAAATTACTTCACTCCTTCTGTGCTCCTATGTGTCAGGCATTTTCCAGAGCATCATCATCTTGCCAAGCAGTAGAATTAGTTTACTTACATGCACCCTGCAATAGGCTATGAGTACCCAGAAGACAACAACCTCACTTACTCACCCACTGGTGTAGTAAATGACTAATAAATTTGTCATCTCTAATTTATGAGTGGCAGATATTTTACCACAGGGAATTCTGTTTTACTTTTTATTTTGAAATAATATGGATTTGCATGGAGTTGTCAGAAGTAATGTAGAAAGATCCTATTTAACCTTTATCCAGTGTCACCCAATAGTAACATCTTATAGAACTTTAGTGTACTATCACCACCAGGAAAATGGCGTGATATAATCCACAGACCTTACTAAGATTTCACTAATTTTGCATGGGTCTGTGTTTGTGTGGGTGTGTGTTTTGTTTCATGTGATTTTATGATAGGTATACCTTAGATTCCTATAACATCAGAGCAGTCAAGGTATGGAACAATTTCATCACAGTACTATTTCCTGCTCCCCTTTTATCATCATATCAACATTCCTTCCTTTTATCTCTAACTCTTGTAATTACTGACCTGTTCTCTATCTCTATAATTTTGTCATTTCAAGAATGTTATACTGTAGTTGGAATCATGTAATGTATCGCCTTGGAGTTTGGCTTTCTTTCACACAACATGATTCTCTTAAGATTTGTCTAGGTTGTTGCATGTGTCAATAGTTTCTTTTTACAGATGATGAGTAGCTTTCCACAGTATATATTAACTCATAGTATGTATTGGCCAGTTTGTTTAACTATGCACTTGTTGAAGGACATTTGATTTTTTCCCTTACACTAAAGCTTCTATGAACACTCAAAGAAGGAAAGAAGGAAGGAAGGAAGGAAGGAAGGAAGGAAGGAAGGAAGGAAGGAAGGAAGGAAGGAAGGAAGGAAGGAAGGAAGGAAGGAAGGAAGGAAGGAAGGAAGGAAGGAAGGAAAGACCTTCTAATTAAGTCCATATCAGGGCCTTTGGGTAAAACCCAATACCTCAACCTAGATGCTGCCTGAAGTCAGTTTTACGATGGTTCTTAACCAGGATCAGTTTTACCCATAAGAACTTTCGCAATGTCTGAAGTCATTTTTCAATGCCACAGATGCTGCTGGCTTCTGGTGGCTAGAGGCTAGATATGCTGCAAAATATCCTACAATGTGCAGTTCAGCTCTCGAGCCCAAAATATCAGTAATGCCACCATTGATAAGCCCTGAAATAACCCCAGACCCTGCAGCCAGAAGTTGGAAGGGTATGTGAAAGAAAACTATGTGAACCAAAACTCCATTCATTCCTAAAGTGGGAACTACATAGGAGTTCACTTTTAGTCAGTGGCTTGGTCTAAAAGACTTTCCAAAGATGATCCTTATGGGCTTAAGGGTCTCAGCTAGCTTGTGCTCCTTTTTTCCCTGTGACCCTTGGTTCTCCCCACTAAACCTAGACAACTATTTAATGATGATGATGATGATGATAATGATAGTAAATCAGGAACAGTGGGAGCAGGTTCAGTAAATAGTGTTATCTATTCCAGGAGCTGCTCAGAGATCCTCTGTACATTGGCCTCAAACACCAGCGTGTGCGCGGGAAGGAGTATGATGACTTGCTGGATGAGTTCATGCAGGCTGTGACAGATAAGTACGTGGGTCAAGCTGTCCCTTTCACAAGAGTGCATACTCTTAAAACATACCATGGGGCGGAGGGTTAGCTCAGTGGTTCTGGCGCCTGCCTCGCAAGCACAAGGTCCTGAGTTCCATCCCCCGAAACCACATAAAATGCTGGGCGTGGAGACTCACACCCACCAGCAATCAATACCACATACCACATACCACATACCACAGTGCGGGGCGTGGTGGCTCACGCCTGTAATCCCAGCACTCAGAGACAGGAGGATTGCTGAGTTCAAGGCTTGCCTGGACTACATAGTGAGCTCAGAGCCAGCCTGAACTACAAAAGCGAGACCCTGTCTCAAAAAAAAAAAAAAATACCATGACTGAAGTCAATATTGATTTTGGAAAAATCACAGACAAGAAGTGTAGATAAGTGCCTTGCTGGGCTGTCTGACAATTCCAACTTGACCCCATATATTTGGAAGACTAGAGGAGAACAGAGTCATTCTCTGGGAGAATCTTTGAGAGCAGAAAGGGCAGAGGAGGAAAGAGGATGGATGGCTGAAGGCTCTGATCAGAAGGCAGTTAAGTATTTGCTTTTCCAGGAAGAAAACCCTCTTCACCTGAACTGTTCAGGGTTCTCAGCATGAATACGGATGTTTCAAGCAGTGGAAGATGATGCTGTCCTGAAGAAAAGACTTTGGAAGACAGCTTGCCACATTTGTTGTCATTTTCTGCCTAGATTTAAGGACAAGGGAGTGCTAATGAGCCACTGCAGCAGACCACATGGGCTCTGGACCTACTAGATTTATGAGGTGTCATCTCTTCACTGTGATGCAGGGTTCTGGCAGCTCCACCCCTCTCGCCTGCCCCATCTGTCTATCTTGGCAACCCACTTCCCTGCTGTGTCCAGTATGCTGCTGGGGTGGGTTCCTGGTAATACTTCACCCCCAAACTGGGCAAGCCAGAGTTTCAGCAGCTCAGCAGGTCCCCTTCTCACTTAAAAAGGAAGAAAAAATAGTATTGTCTTCAGGGTTGAGAATGATTCTATAAAAAATTGATGGAGAATAGATTGGGGCAGAATTCTTGAGAAAGCCACAGACATAATGATCTAGTACACATGTGGAGAACTTAGTTTTAGAGCACAGAAAATATCCATGGGGAGAGAGAAAAGACAGAATATTGGGCATAGAAGCAGCAAGTGGTGGAAAGAAGCAGGTGTAAGTCCTATTTAGTTGAAAACAGTCATCAGGTAAGAATAAGGACAGAGAATGAAGCAGGTTTATGAATAGAGGAGGTGTGACCTACTTATATAGGAAAATAAAAAAATACCAGATCTACCAACCAATCTACGGTCATTGGAAAGCTCTATGGGTTTGTCGGAGGTTACTGGTCATGAATTCAACTTGGGCTAGTAGTAAATCTGAATGTGTCCCCCAAAAAAGCATGTATTAGAAATTTAATCTCTAAAGCAACAGTGAAATGCTGAGATGTGCAGCCTAATGGTAGTTGTATACATCATGAAAGCTCCACTCTGGTGGATGGGTTAAAGCCAACTATAAAAGGACTCAAGGCTGAGAGTTCAATCTCCTGCACTTTTGTCTTCAACCATAGATGATGAAGCAAGAAAGCTTCCCCAAATGCTGGCATCTTAATGTTGTGCTTCCCAGATGAACTATGAGAAGTGAAATTTATTTACTTAATTATGATGGTCCATCATAGCACCACAAAACAAACCAAGATGGACAGTTAACCTGTACCAGTGTTTCTTCAGCCATGTTCAACTATCTGGATATGAGGCAGGAAGAGACACAGTAGGCAGTTACCAGGGTTGGAATTTTTCCAGGCAAGAGATAAAGGGAAGGAGAAAGGAGTTGATGGTGTATTCAAGGGAGTAATTAAATGATGTTTCACAAGATCTAAGCAAAGGAAGAAGGAACATGAGGACAAAATGGAGAGGAGGCATAAGGGTGGTAGAAAGGGTGGTAGAGGGACTGTTAGTCATGCTGAGATCTGAGAACTACTGAATGGGGTACTCACTACATAAATGAGTGGAAAGAAGGGAGATCAGAAAGTTACTTGTTTGCAGGTGGGATTATGGAAGAAGTGCTGCCATTGAAATGTGGTTCCCAAAGAGGCTAATTCAAAGCTCAGCTACATTCATAGAGGCACAGCATTTAGGAGGAGATGTGAACGCCCATTTCATTCTTCCTCTTTCAGTCCATCCTGAATACTACATTCAGGACTACCCAAGACATGTTGAGAGACTTAAATTATTGAAAGCAAATTTGCATAGCAATAACCATGAAAGCAAATGGAATAAAAAGCTTAACCTTGATGGAGAGACTCACCCTGCCCTGCTCATGAATGTAGTTTTACTTCCAGACATCTGAAAGCAGTTCTTCCAGGAGAGAATTGGACTTGTTTATATCTAGTGAGCAAGAACAAATGGATGGACTATAAAGGGAGACTTTACAAGCAAAATAAATCAGAACTATCCTACAATGTAGTGGACTCTGTAGGAATAAATTCACTCTCACAAAAAGAATTCCAAGATCAGTTGTATGGTTGAGTGGTGGTGCTATTGTAAGAATAAATTAAAGCATCAGGACTCTTTAATATGCCCCTCTAATATTACTTTATTCTGACTTAAGAACCCTGTAAAATTAGTAGTATTTTATGGAAGAGGGGCCTGAAACCCTGATAGGGAGATACTTGCCTGAGCTGGCATGACTGTCCACTGAACCCCCAGTGTAGGCTGTTTTCTATAATGCTAGGTTATCTGTGAGAAGGCGATGAAACTGGCTTTGTGAGCCCATTTTAGCTTCTTGTGTACAGGATTCACAGCTTATTTAATGAGTCAGTACTCATTCTGATTCCCTAAAGAGAAGTCTTGTTATGCGTGTGAGAAGGTTAAATAAACTAGGATGTGAGAGACTTTTCAAAGGATCATCGAAATCAGCTCAGTTTCATAGCAGTACACAGGCACACAGAGTGATTCCTAGGGAAGGGGCATGCATCAGCCTACAGGAATGTGTCCTGAAGCAGAAAAGATGATGGATGAACAGCCAGTTGTTTTTACTTCCTAATAAGCTAAAGCAGATGTTTCTGTGGATACTGTAGGTGGAGAATGAGCTGGTCTCTGCAAGCATTCTTGGGAATATACTAAAAATCACCCCAAAATTGAATGCCTGGCCTGGGAGTGAGTCAGAAGTCCTGAAGCTAGATTCAATGTATTTTAAGAAAGAACCTTGGGAAACATTGACTCCTGCCTTCAACATCCTATCTCTGTCCAAACATCCTGTCAATAAAAACCTCTACCTCCTTACCCTTCCCACTAATCAACATGTGCTTTAAAATGTTTTTGACCTGGAAAAAAAAAAAGCACCTCATTATGGCCCAGTTCCTCCTCTTGGCCACTGAGGAGGACTCAGCAGGGCAGGAAGAATCTTCATGTATGTTTTCAAAACAGAACAACAGAAATCAGGAGAGTCCTCCTGAAAGTTGAGACAAAGACTGATGCTCTGTGGGAAAGACTAGTCACTGCCCTGGCTGCTCTTCTTGTCCTCTACTGGGGCCCAGACCCCTGCACCTACCAACACACCTTGGTGTGACAGTTTCCCCTGATGGTTTCCATCTACATTTTTCACTTTCACTACTTACAGCAGGATGGATGAAAACGGTCTATTTTAAGTTATGCCGGGAGTCTTGAGCTTTATCTGGTAATTGGCCTGTCCTATGTTTGGAGGGAACTCAAAGGTTTCCACTCAAATACACTAAAATCACAAATAAATATCTCTGTTGAACCCTGATCACATCGAAAGGGAACAAAGGAATTGGTACTTGGGAGGCCTTAATACAAAGCATAGTACCCAAATAAAGCTAGAAACAGGAGATGGGATTCTAAAACTTCCCGTCCCTTGGTCTGTGGCATTAAGGCACATACCTCCATTTCTTTTGTTGTGTAACAAGCCACTCCCAGTCTTAGTGGCCCAACATTTAATTTGTCCCTTGCAAAGTGATCTGGTTAATCTGGGTAGCTCGTGGTCAAGCCAGTGATCATGAATATCGATACTTTCAGCTGGCAGCCAATCTGGGAGCAGGATCAGTTGAAACCCTGAAAATGTTGGGCTTCCCTCTCTCTTCATAGTCTACACCCATCATCTTCCTCTCTCCTTTCCCCTCTCTCCTCCTCCCTCCCTCTTTCCCTTTTCCCCACCCTACATGGCCTCTTCACATGACTCTTCCCTTACAAGACAGCACAACCTCTTACATGACTGTCCAGGGCTCCCAAGAACACAAAATTGGAAGTTGCAATGCCTTCTTAAAGATGAATCTGAAACTGTTACAGTATAACTTCCACCACATTGTACTAGTTCAAACGAACTTCAGGTCCATACTAGATTTCTTGGGGGAAGGAGGTAACACAGGGGTGCAAATATCAGGAGTCATGGTTCACTGAGAGCCCAGTGAAACAGACTACCACACTCCATCCAGTTTGAGAGGTAGAAAAAATGGGACAGACAGCGGTGTAGGAATAGGGATTCTGGAAATGCCAAAAATGCAGAAAAAATAATGGTGAAAATAATATGCAGGGAAATAGAATATTTAAAATCAATGGGCACTTTTACATAATACATGCTATATGTCAGACCCTAAGCAGACATGGAAAACAATCCTCAGAGAAATAAACCGTACAATTTTCAAAGAGCTTTGTAGTCAAAGATATTTCTGATACATCTGATGGAGTTTCAACAACTTGGCCTTTGGAGTTTCTTTGACTTCTAAATGTCTACATAAGTCAGAAAGAGTTCTATAGTGGGAATATAAAAATGGGAGTTTCCATCCCATAAATGATATTTAAAGTACAGAGAATGACTGAGTTCACCTGGGAAAAGATGATAGAGAAAAGATTATGACTCATCACCTTTCTCTGAACTATAGCCTATACATAATTCCAAGTCCAAGTGCTCAGTGAAATGTAGCATTAAACTAGGATATTACTGTCAGAAATGATGAGGAAGATACATGGGTTCATTCCTTGTTCCATTTCTGACTGCTTAGGATCCTAAGGCCTCTGTAGGTTTAATAGGGAAGAACATCATGGCTAACAGCAATGTCTTGAGTCTATGAGGAAGCATCTGTAAGTCCATGAGCCCTCTTCCTGGCTATCCTGCAACTCCTATAGCTCAATAGCATCTCAGAGGCTCATAGAGCCTCTGTGTTATTCTTCTCCAAGTGTTCAGGGCAGTTCTTCTGCAGGGCTCAGAGTAGGTCAAGAGCGAAACAAGAGACTTTTGCTGCATGAAACTGGATGGCTCCTTCTTTGCTATAAAAAAAATGCAGAATTATGTTCCCCAGGTACACTTCAACTCCACTGCACCCCCTGTTATCCATGCAGGATAGAGCAATGAATCAAAGCATGCACATACTGTGGTTCTCAAGAATGATTTTGTTTCTAAATCACCAAGAACTCATAAATAGTACAGACCCAGGCTCCTGAGCCATCATAGGCTTGGGTTGAGGCCTGAGTATCTTTCATTTTGAAGTTTTCTTAATTATCCTGATATAGCCGTGAAGACTGAAGTTTGAGAAACTCTGAGAGACCACATTCCCCAAAGATGCATATTTTGAGATGCTCCAGTTCCTCTCATCTTCAAAGTCAGGCTGGAGCTGAAGTGAGGGTTTAAAGGCCAATACTTAGAAAGTTGCCACCAGTTTTACCAGCAGGGATCTGGGTGAGGGAGGGTCTGTCTCATCCTCTGCATTCATGCTTTCTGTTGCCATGTTCATAGCAGGCGGATTTTTTTGTTTTTGTATGTTTTGTTTTGTTTTTTTGAGACAGGGTCTCACTTTGTAGTTCAGGCTGGTACTAAGCTCACTATGTAGCCCAGGTAAGCCTGGAACTCATAGCAAAACACCTGTCTCTGCCTCCCGAGTGCTGGGATTACAGTCATGAGCCACCACAGCCCGGACTGTGGTATGTGTTTCCAGATAATGAGTGCAGGACCCTGCACTGTGGTTCCAGATAACGAAAGCAGACACTGAAACGACTGAACTGCCGGGCGTGGTGGCTTATGCCTATAATCCCAGCACTCGGGAGGCAGAGACAGGCGGATTGCTGAGTTCAAGGCTTGCCTGGGCTACACTGTGAGCTCAGAGCCAGCCTGAACTACAAAGTGAGACCCTGTCTCAAAAAAAAAAAAAAAAATTAAATGAAACGACTGAACTGAATCCCCAGCCAGCCCATTTCAACAGTACTCTTGCCCCTTAAACAGCTTCCTTCTCCTCTGGAAACCTTCTGAGCAGGGCTGTGTCCCCTGGTGTTGTGGGATTTCCCTTTTCCCAGAGGAGCTTGTGCTGTTCTCATGTTCGGCCTCACTATACTCTCCATGTGGAGAGAGCATTCACATCTCTAAAGATATGTTGTGAGCTGGAATCAAGTCTTTCTTTTCCCACAAGCAGACACATACTCAACCCTCAGCTTTGACTTCACAGCAGCTAAT
This sequence comes from Thryonomys swinderianus, assembly GCA_004025085.1. Lineage (NCBI taxonomy): Eukaryota > Metazoa > Chordata > Mammalia > Rodentia > Thryonomyidae > Thryonomys > Thryonomys swinderianus. The sequence goes on from PVIC010001240.1 coordinate 62,535, forward strand.
AATATCGGAAAGGGGAGATGGCAAATGCTTAAATTAGGTAAAGACAGTAAATATAAGTCAGTAAAGACAGGAAAGGCAGTAATGACTACCTTAGTCATGGAATTTCTTCTACAAAAACTTACAGAAATGGGAAAAAAATCAAGATGTATCATGTACTGGTACAAAGCCTCTCTGTGGAATATGATCATAATGTATATATAAAATATACCAGTAAAATCAGTTTTATAAAAAAGAAATACAGAAAGTCATATCATGCTTCCAACACAACCAATTTTTGGAATCTGACTTTTCAAACTGGCAAGGGTAGACATGTAGCATAACAGGTTATATTTTTCTGGTAAAGGGACAGGAACCATAGATACGGCATCTAGAATTCTAAAAATTGAGCTCTATTTTCATCATGAAAATGAGGAAATCTCTGGGAAACTAGGAGCAACACAAATAATATATCTAATCATGTGTTTCCAAGGTTGTTGAATGACTGCATACTTTACACTCTACTAGGTCCTCTGAGATTCAAAAGACAAAAAACACAGACTGTTGCCTCAAGGACCTTGCAGTCCTTGAGTAGACAAAATTTTTGAATATGAAATAATTACTATTTGGCATTGACCTTAAATTTGATGGATATTTAAAAAACAAGGAGCATTCAGTGATGGCAGGAAACAGAAAAACATTGTGTAAACTTGGGGCCGAGTTTGACTAAGCAGTAGGAGAAATAATAGTATTCCATATACAGGACACACCAGGAGAAAAGCTAGAACACAGAAGTATACATACAAGGAGTAGATAGAAAACTAGAACAGTCCAACTAGAAGAGAAAAGTTATTGGCTAAAAATAAGGCTAAGTGTAAACTGAGCCAGTTAACATACATTATTCAATTTTCTCCAGAGAAACAGAATGAATTGGGGTGGGATGCAACTTTGTTAGGGAATTGTTTCATGGGATTATGGAGGCTGAATCCCATTAGAGGCCATCCGTCATAAGTAGCAAAGCCTGCGGTGGAGCTCAGTCTAAATCTGAGCTACAGTGCTGTAGGTCTTAGTCTGAGGCCAAAGGCCTGAGAACTTAGGGCTGGGTCAGAAAGAGAAGTAATGCCACTGATACAAGAACTCAGAAGTCAAGACAACCTAATGTACCTAGGTTCAAGGGAAGAAGAAACTTGGTATCCCATCTCAATAAAAGAGTAAACATCTACCATTCTCCTACCTCAACCAAATGGACGATGCTTACCCACATTGGAAGAAAGATCTTTTTTACTCAGTCCACTGGAATAAAAGCCATTCTCTTCTGGAAACATCCTCACAGGCACACTCAGAAATAATGCTTTATCAACTATCTGAGTATCCTTTATCCAACACAAGTTGACATTTAAAATTAACCATTACACTGTGATAGGCATTAAAACCAGGCAGAAGGATGTTAATTACTGGAGCTCAAAACAAAAAGAACATCAGTCATCTAATATAGCAGTTTTTTAAATCAAACCTTTCTAACTGTAGAAGTCTACAAGTGTGTATCAGGATGTGACAGGTGAAATCTATTCCACTCATAACAAAAGATGTAAACTGTTTGAGAAACACTTCCTTGTTTTTTATTGCCTTCCATATCTGGTATTTGCTTAATATGTCATTTAAAATTTTTTCTGCTAAAAAATATTTGAAACCCATAGATTTATGCCATGGGAGGTTCCTGAGCCACAAAATATTGTATCAAATTTGCCAGGATATGGGAAGAGATTAGAGGCAGAATACACAGCAATTCCCTACTTCAAGCTCTGCCCACCCAAGGGAAATCTACCCTGAGTAGCCTGGCCTGAAACTTGTTCCCTGTTTGTAATCTTGTGAGCTGCATATTATTTCATTACATTCATCTTATTATTTCATACACTGAATTTGGAAAACCTTTTGTACAATGATTTATTGGGGGGTCTTTAAGCTTTTTTAGCCTTCAATCTTTCACAGTCAGTAAGGACACTGGGCAAAGATGTGCCCAGACTATATGAGAAGGGCAAAGGTATTGATACTGTCTGACTTTTACAGATCATCCTTTGCTCAACTGCTGTGACATAAAATCTCTAAAAACTGGTAGTTCCTGGAGAACATGACTTCACTTAGAGTGAGCATACAGGAACTGGAGAGGATAGGGTTTGACTGGCTGCTTAGTGGGTGGGTATGTCAAAAAACCTTTGCCAGGCTTGCTAAGAATTAGAATGGACTCAGAGCTATGAATCTGACCACATCTAAGGAAGCTCAAAAGAAGGAACTCTGGAACTTATTCCAGCCTGTCTGCCCTTTGAAGAAGCAAGACAGTTTTCTAGTCTCAGTCTGACTGGCAAATTGTTGACAATATGGCTTCCACATATTCCCATCAGAATAGAAGCCAAATGTTGCATGGTGACAGACTCCCAGGCCTGCAAGGAATCTGTCCTCGGTCACAAAAAAGGCTGGGAGACTATATAATAATTCAAACTGGCACAAATTATCTAGGGCCTAATTTCTTCATGGCCAAGCAGACTGAATAACTGAGATAGTTTTCAGTTCAGCAGTTAAAATCTGGCCTCAGGATTAGCCCAAAATGTGCTGGAAGAAACTCAATGGCCAGGGAAATGGACTCAATGACACCAGCTGGCTGGGTCCATTTTATTTTCTGTTAGCATCCCGATTTTTATTGCCTGGTTTCAAAAATGGAAAAAAATCATATCAGAAATTTTCATATTATACCAGAGAAAATAAAAGGGTGTTTCATGTATGTGAGAAGTGTGGGTTCTGATTTCCCTCAACAGATTAATAATAACTTTTACTTAACTGCTTACTATATGCAGACACTGATGCAAACATTTCGTACATAACTCATCAGGTTCCCACAACAACCCTATGAAGTAGGTCCTATTATAAGCTTTAAGAGATGAAAACGTTGAACATTATAAAACAGATATTTTGCCTCTTACAGGGACCTCTATGAAGCCTGTACCCATTAACTATGACTATTAGAAGCATGGATTATAGAGAAAGACTACCTAACTTTGAGCAAGCTACATATTTGTTTACATTACTGAGCTTACTGGTACATTTTAGGGATACATTATAATCACATTCCTCATTGAGAATCTGTACCTGCACATGATGTGTCTTGCTTCTCATTTTTTCATTGCCCTGCCCTCCTTTCAATCCCCACCCCTGCACATACATAAGCTTTGTTTCTGAACTTTCCTTTTTACCATCAAATTTTGTCCTTCCCTTCTTTACTTTCCCCTGTCTCCCCTGTTCCCCTTTCCCTTTGAGCATTTTCTTCTTGTTTCATGATACCTATCATACATTTTGGACCTCATTTACACCAGCAGTTTTTCACACTAGTGAAGTGACATGGTAATTACATATCTATGTCCTATTTATTTCACTCATCAGTATGGTCTTAATGTGCATCCATTTATCTATAAATATCTCTAATTTATCATTCTTTATAACTGAGTAATACTCCATTTTATGGAGAAAAAACCTCAACACCTTTATCCAATCTCTAGTTGATGAGTATTTGGGCTGTTTACAAGATTTAGCTATTATAAACTGTGCTGCTAAAACCATAGATGCACATATGTCAGTGTGGTATGATGTTTTTAAATCTTTCATGAATATACAGAGTGGAGACCTCTAATCCAAGTTTTTTGAGTTTTTTTCCTTAGTGTAGTGGAAATCTACACTGATTTCCACAGTGATTGCACAAGTTTATATTGCCACCAACAGTGGAGAATGGTTCCTTTCTCACCACAGCCCCACCAGCATTTGTTATTGGTTGATCTCCTGATAGCAGCCATTTTTTCTTATAGTGAGATGGAATCTTGGTATTATTTTTGTCTGCATCTCTTAAATGACCACTAATGTTGAACATTTTTTCTTATATGTCTTTTGCTGCTTTTACTTCTTCAACTAAAAAATACCTATTCATTTCAATGGCCATTTTTGAATTGGATCTTTAAATCTGAGGAGTCTAATTTTTTAAAATTCTTTATATATTCTAGATAATAGTCCTTTGTCTGAGGAAAAACTGAAAATTTCCCACATTGTAGGTTTTCTTTTTTGCGCTTTTGGTGATTTCTCTTGCTGTGAAGAAGCTTTGTAATAAGTTGACATCCAAGTTGCTGATACTTTCTGCTAGTTCCATGGAGTTTTCTTTGTAGTCTTTCCTTAAGCCAGTATCTCCAAGAGTTCTGCCTAACCTATCTTCCAGCAGGTTTTAATATTTAGATCTGTTTTAATATTTAGATCTTTGATCCAGATTGACTTCAGTTTAGTACATAGTGAAAGACATAGGTTTAGTTTTAGGTCTGTTTCTTTGCCAAAGCATGCTGTTTTTATGACAATAGCTTTGTAGTGGCTTCTCCTCGTTAGTATAGTGGTGAGTATCCCCGCCTGTCACAATAGCTTTGTAGTATAGTTTCAAGTTGGGGACTGTGATACCCCTTGCCATGTCTTTGTTGCCTAGAACTGCTTTTTATAGTCTAGGTCTCTTGTGGTCCCTGATGAATTTTTGGATATTTTCTATTTTCTCTAGTTCTGTGAAATATGCTGCTGGGATCTCAAACTGGACTACATTAAATTGTAGCAGTTTTGGAGTATGGAAATTTTGACAGTATTGGTTCTTCCTACCCAAAGGTCAAAGAATGTCTTTCCATCTTCTCATATCTTCTTTGATCTCCTTTTTCAGGAGCTTTAGTTTTCAGAGTAAAGGTCTTTCACCTCCTTTGTTAGATTGATGCATAGATATTTCACTTTTTGGTTGCTATTATAAAAGGAATTAAATTATGACTTTCCCAGTGAGCCTGTTATTTGTTCATAAAAAGGCTATTAAGGAACAGGAATTTAGCTCAGTGGTTCTGTCATCTACCTTGCAAGTGCAAAGTCCTGAGTTCAATCCCTGGTACCACATACCACAGTGCAGGGTGTGGTGGCTAATGCCTATCATCCCAGCACTCCAGAGGCAGAGGCAGGAGAATTGCTGTGAGTTTGAGGCTAGTATGAGCTACATAGTGAGTTAGGGCCAGCCTGAACTACAAAACAAGACACTCTCAAAAAAAAAAAAAAGAAAGAAAAAAATGGCCACTGATTTTTGAATGTTGACCTTGTATCCATCTAGCTACTATGCTGAATCTGGCAATTAAGTATGGAAGTCTTTCGGCTGAGTTTTTGGGATATTCTATAGAGAATATCATGTCATCAGCAAATAATGACAGTTTAACTTCTTCCTTTACTATCTTTATTCCTTTTAATTTTTTCCTTGTCTAATTGCTATAGTTATGTCTCCAGAATCACACTGAACAGGAGTGGTGATAGTGAACATCCTTGTATTGTTTCTGATTTTAGTGTAAAAGGTTTCAGTTTTTGACCACTTAGTATGATGCTGGCTGTTGGTTTTTCATAAATGGCTTTTATCAGGTTGAGATAAAGACCATCTCTTCTAATTTCCTGTAAGTTTTAAGTATGAATGGGAGTTGGATTTTGTTGAATGCTTTTTCTGTGTCTGCTGAAATGACCATGTGGTTTTTGTCCTTGACTCTGTCAGTAGAATGTATTACATTTATTTTTTAGGTATATTGAACCATCTTTACATTCCTGGCATGAATCCAACTTGATCAGAGTGTATGATCTTGATGATCTTCTGTATTCCATTTGCCAATATCTTAGTGAAGATTTTTGCCTCTATACTTGTTAGGAAAGATTTGCCTACAATTCTCTCTCTCTTTTTTTTTTTTTTGTTGGTCTTTCTCTGCTTTTGGAATCAAGCTAATGGTTGCTTTCAGTAATGAATTTTAGAATATTGCTTCCCTTTCAATTTCATTAAATTTTAAAAAGTACTGGGATTAGCTCTTCCCTAAACATCTTGTAGAATTCAGCACTGAAGCCATCATGACCAGGACTTCTCTTTGTCGGTAGGTTTTTAATTACATTTTCAATTTCACTGATTGATACTGAGGTGTTTAGATTTTTTTTTTTTTTTGAGAAAGGGTCTCACTTTGGAGTTCAGGCTGGCCCTGAGCTCACTATGTAGCCCAGGCAAGCCTCTGACTCAGCAATCTTCCTGTCTCTGCCTCCCAAGGTACAGGTGTGAGCCACCATGCCTGGCACTGTGGTATGTGGTATTGATTGCTGTTGGATGTGAGTCACCATGCCCAGAATTGTATGTGGTTACCGGGGATTGAACTCAGGGCCTTGAGCTTGCAAGGCAGGCATTGGAACCACTGAGCTAAATCTCCGGCCCAGTGTTTAGAATTTTTATATCTTCTTCATTCAATTTTGGTATTTCGTATGTGTCTAGGAATCTGTCCATTTCTTCTGTGTTTTCCATCTTATTAGAGAAAAAGTTTTCAAAGTAGGTATTGACTATCCTCCAGATTTCTGCTGGTTCTGTTGTGGTTTCATTCTTTCATTCCTAATTGCATGAATATATATTTTCTTTCCTTTGTTTTGATAAGAATGGCTAAGGGGAGCCGGAGATTTAGCTCAGCGGTTCCAATGCCTGCATAGCAAACTCAAGGTCCCTGGATCACCGGTAACCACATACAACAATACTGAGTATGGTGACTCACACTCACCCGCAATCAGTACCACATACCACAGTGCAGGGTGTGGTGGCTCATGCCTATAATCCCAGCACTCAGGAGGCAGAGGCAGGAGGATTGCTGTGTTTGAGGTTTGCCTGCACTACATAGTGAGCTCAGGGCCAGCCTGAACTAGAAAATGAGACCCTGTCTCAAAAAAAAAAAAAAAAAAAAAAAAAAAAAAAAAAAAAAAAGATTAGCTAAGGGATTGTCATTTTTTTTTCTTTCAAAGAATAAACTTTTTGATTCATTGATTTTTTTGTATCATTCTCTTAGTGCTCATTGCATTCATTTCTTCTCTGATCCTTATAATGTTCTCCCTTATATAAGCTTTAGGTTTGTCTTGCTCTTCTTCTTCTAGCAGCTTGAGGTACAGCATTGTTTTTTATTTGAGCTTGCTCTGTTTTCCTAGTATAGACATCCACTGCTACTAATTTCCCTCATAGAACTACTTTCATTGTGTCCCAAAGATTCCTATATGTCATCTTTTATTGTAGAAACCATCTCATTTCTTCTGTGACCTATTGGTTGTTCAGGAGAGTGTTGTTTAATTTCCATGTGTTTATGTGTTCTTGGAATTTCTTTTGCTATTGAGCTCCATTTTCAAGGCACTGTGGTCTGACTATGTACAGGGAATAACTTCAGTTCCTCTGCATTTACTTATACATGTTCTGTGCATTAGTATATGGTCTATTCTGGAGAAGAACCCACGTGCAGCTGAGAATATATATTCTGATACTGTGGGATGGAATACCCTGTAGACCTCTATTAAGTCCATTTGTTCAAAAGTTTGGTTCAGTTCTCGAACTTCATAGTTGATTTTTTTTATCTAGTTGATTTGTCTATTTATGACAGCGGGGTACAAGGTACCGCACTATTACCATATTAGTGCATATTTGGCTTTTCATGTCCATTAATAATTGTTTTATATAGTTGGGTGACTGCAACCTCTGTGAAGAAGAAATAGGACCCCGTCACCAACCTAACAAAATGACAAAGAACCTGTGACAGAAATGCAAAAACTCAAATTCCAAGCCTTTGCCACCTGTGGATTTGAAATCCACATTTACAATACACTCATAAAGTAAATTTCCTATTAAGAAATGGACATAAAGTATTGTACTTTACCAGTGATATTGCTGGAAAACCTGACAGAATGAAATGCAAGTTTGGTCTGTAGAAACACTCCTATAACCTATACCATGTAATTCAGTTCCCCAATGAAAATGAATGCAACTCACAACAGTCCATAGAGAAACAGAACATAGAAAACAACATGGGAAAATTGGACATGTAACCAACAGAAGAATTAGAATCAAAAGAAAAATGCATTTTCCAAGAGAAACTATAAAAGCTACATTTAAGTTTACTAAAGATATTTTTTAAAGAATGAATTAACAAGGTATGTGCCCAATACTGTATCAAAAAATATAAGCAACCTGGCGTGGTGGCTCATGCTTATAATCCCAGCACTCGGGAGGCAGAGACAGGAGGATTGCTGAGTTCAAGGTTTGCCTGGGCTACATAGTGAGCTCAGGGCCAGCCTGAACTGCAAAGCGAGACCCTGTCTCAAAAAAAAAAATACATACATATATATATATATATAAAAGCAGATTTGAAAAATAATTTAATGAAATATCTGAAATGGAAAAGAATCATGGAATTCCAGGAGTGTATGTCAGTGTCATGGCAAAATACTATTAGAAAATCCAGATCTTTGAGATTACTGCCTATGAACATTTCAGAGAAACTCTCTGTTCCTATTTCCAATTGTTCAGAAATTCAATGAAGTTCTTTGTCAGGAAAGAGTTTATAAGCTACTGCTGGTGAAATCAAGTGTTACTGGAAGAGAAGAACTATTATGTAAGACCTAGGATCCCCCCAAAACCAATCTGAGATTCATGCAGAAAGGCTGTAATAGTTTCCACAAATCCCATGGCATTGTATATTTATTTTTATTTTCTCTTTGTCTTTCCCATTATCTTGCTCATTCATACACATACATACAATTTCTTCTTGTTGTACGTGTTCATTTTCTTAAGCTTTCCAGATTGTTTTAATAAAGTTGAATAACTGATAAAAAAATCTCTAAAAACAAATTATTTTCTCAAGATAGGCTATGTAAGAAAAAATATCTACAGGTATATAAAACTTAATGGAAATTACAGTTAAAGGATGAGATTGCCAAAGATATTTTCTTTACATTTTTGTGACATTTGATGGTTTACATGTAAAAATTTTTTGTAACTGAATTCCTTTTTTAAGACTATAGTGAGTTAAGCAGCAATCTGTGTCCAGAAATAGTTTGTTGCAGGAAAAAATAAAACCTATATAAACAATAAGCATAAACTGAGGACAATGTGTAACTCACATATATTAACTCATTTAATACTGTGTTAGGTCTCCAGAAACCTAACAAAATACCCGAGGTAAATAACTTATACAGAGACAAGGTTTATTTAGCTTGTTCTTGTAGAGGTTCCATTACTTTGGACCTTCAGGAAGGTAGGAAGTGCAGCAGGACTGCAGGGACAGGGAGCTTATGTTAGAGCAAACTGCTCACCTCATAACCAGAAAGATGGAGACAGGCTGGTGCTGCACAGTCCCAAATAACCCCAGACCTTCTATAACGCCCTACTTCCTAAAGGTCCACTACCTCCTCATCATGCCACCCTGGGGACCAGGCTTCAACATACAAGCTTTTAGAAGTCACTTATCCAAACCAAAGCAAACTCTATTAAAGTCGATATAATTTTTGTTGTATCCCACTAGAATGTAAGTTCCAGGGGAGAATCTCTGTCTTTTCTATTTAATTCTACATCTGAAGCACCTGTAACAATGCCTAGTGCTGCATGGGTCCCCAGTAAGTACTTGTTGAATGAATGCACGTTTTAATATGAGAGAGTGAGGCGCAGAGAGGTTAACATAAGTGTCCAAGGTCACACTTTCACTAAACAGAGCCAGTTGTCAACACAGATGATTTGACTCCAAAATTCCCCATCTAGTTGGGTATTCTCTAGTTCTGTTCTATTACATGAAACCAAACACAGTTCCACATACTCCAGATACCTTCTTTATCTGACAGACTAGGAAGATAAATGGAGTAAGAATTTTTGAAGGCTATTTTTCTTGGCTTACTCAGGCCTTCTCTCTCCAACTTATTTAAATACAAGGTTAATGTTTCACCCATCATCACACTCCCCTTTTGGGAGGGATAGCCATTCCCAAACTTTCTAGCTTTTAGCAGAAAATGAAGGAAGCATCATCTTTCTTAGCTATTGTCCAGGTTAGTCCATTCCCTCTTCCCACTTCTCCCTTCTTGACCACTGAAGGGTGAGTTGTTGGTTCCTTGTTGATGGAGACCATCAACAAACCTCAGTCTCCAACCAGCTCAACCCAGCTCAGTGGAAAAAGCTGAGGCTCTTGGGTTCCAAGTTTCTTTTGCTGGTTTTAAAGCAATATAAATGAGAAAAGTCCCCTAAGGTCATAGCATCCAGATTATAACAAAAGTTTGAAGGCTTTGTTTTTAATTTTAAAGGATCACAAAAACATCACTGCTGGCTCTCAGGCCTAGCTGCAAAGTTTGAAGGGGTTATTCACATTTGTGCTTTCCTCTGTGCCCCACCCAATGTGCCCAATACAAAGATTGATATAAATAATTCAGTTTTCCTGGGATTATATAATAGATACATAATCAGAAAATATTTCAAGACAGCATTCTATTACTTTTTTAAAAATTATTCATGTATTCATTCAACTCATTGAAATGACATTATTGAACTCAGCAAGAACTCAGAAATAGACTTTGCTGTTGAGGATCTCCTAGGACAAGAAAAGAAAAGAAATAGATACTGAAATAATTACTAATGGGTTTGTGTAGATTTAATGTCCACCCAACTAATATCTCTGCCTGAAATGTTGACCAAGGATCACAGAAGGGATTAAAGGTGACAAAGGTTGTGGATACTTATTTATATTTAAAACCTTACAACTTTATTCCTGGAAAAGAGCTAGCAACTGACCTTTACAGTGAATCTGCATTGTGCAGGATATGTGTTACATTTACTTAGCCAGAGCAACCCTTAGATATTAAGAAACTGAGGCATGTAATCATGATGTGTGTATACAATGTACCAATAAAGAAAAAAATGTTTTATAAAAGAAACTGAGGCTCAGAAAGGTTGAATAACCAGCCCCAAATCACCCACCTAGATGCTCAAACTCACAAGACTCTAAAACCTGAAGTTTTTAACCACAAAAACTTCTGACCCTCTGCTGGCCTGCTTTTCCAGCCTTTCTGGAAAGATGCTTCCCATGGGTAATGATCAATCCTTTTGATTTGAATCCTTAAAGGTGAAGGAAGAGTTTCAGGTTTTGGGATACAAACCTTCTTTGCCCCTGTATCCTGTAGAAGAGTACAGTGTACCTCAACAGGTAGCTGGTGGTCTCACATGGGATACACATAACTGAGCACCTCCATGAGAGGGACTGTGGGTTCATGCATTCATGTTTTTATGTATTCAACTAATACTTACTGAGACAAATCACTGGATATGCAGAAGAATTTTTGGTCTTCCAGCACAGTTGTGTATGACTGAATTATAGAGAGAAGAAGCAGGAAAAGAAGTCAGTAGAATTTCCTCTTCAGCTATCATCCCATACAATGGAACAAAAGATACCAGCCATGCCCTCTAGTACTCTCTTCTCAGCATTTGCTTTGATCCATTCATTGCCTAACCTGGGATAATCTTTTTTCCTTTAATCCTTCTCTGACTTTGACTCACCTGGATTCTATAAGCCCATACACACAGATTTGTTTTCCCAGCTTTACCATATTCCACAACATCCACCTCAGAATTAACTATCATAATTCAAGGTAGGATTCAGCTAGCTCTGTAAAAGAGGGTTATTTTATGTTATTTTATTTTTTAGAAGTTTTAAAAATTATTTTTCCTTTTTATTAGTATATGTTTGTAGGACATAATGATTACATGCATCATAGGGAACTGGTACATGTACATAACAAACCTCAATTCTCCTCCCCCCTTATAAGAGGGTCGGTTTAGACTCTAAGGAGAGTCAAGATATGATGGTGCCACAGGTTATATGTTGTGAATATTACAGTAACACACTGAACAGAGAGATACAAATAGGCCAAACTAATCAGAGAAGCTTCATGAAGGACAATAATGACCTTATAACAACTAGACTGACAAAAATCTATGGATAGATATGATCTGGCATCACTGAAGTCACTAAGCTAGCCAATGGTTTGGAGGTTGAATGAGTTAAACTCTATGAACAGCAATGAGTACCTCTGCCCTCTAGGGAAAACACATTACTAGCCACTGACCTTTGAGAGGCCAAGAGGTCAGCAGACCAGACACCATCTTCCCAGCCCAGACTCCTGGCGCCATGTGCTTGCTTGCTTGCCCCGGAACTCAGTTAAACAGGGAAATTCAAGAGGAAATTCTATTATTCCTTCGGTGTTTTCAGTCTGGCTCAGACTTGCTATCACACAGTGAATGAGGAATGGCCAACATTTTCCTGGGGCTTTTGCTTAGAAATTTCTGCTTCCTGTGACTAACAAGCCAATGGGGTTTTCCCCATGAGGCCAGAATGGCAGTCTCAAGATCCTGCCAGTCTGGCTGCCAGCAGACACAGCAAACACTCTTCCAGTCTAGGAGCAGGGAAGGGCAAGTCCTCTGAGGCCCAGGCTGAAGTTCCTCCCAAGTGGAGTTCTGGTGACCATGGAATAACCTCCAAGGACAAGTAGCCTCTCTCCTTCCAGTGTTTGAAATCTTTGCTTTACACAGATCTATATATACTCCAGCTCTGTCTCCCACTCCTTTGCTGTGTTTTCTCCTTCCAGGCAACACAAAAATAATTCAGTTTAATTCCCTGTCCAAAGAACAGTGTTTCACATGTTTGATGATAAACACTAGCCTCACTTTGCCGTCTCTTTTTCAGGCCTGGTATCTTCTCTCAAACTCTGGGTTTCCAGGTTTCCCACCTACAGAATAGTTTCCCTCTCATTCTTGAGAGTCCTTCCCAAAATGCTGCCTCCCTTCTCCCCCTCCTACCTCCAGAAGAATGAGATACTTTCTCGTGCACAACTGAGGCTGAGTTGTGGTGTAACAGCTCACATCTGTTTCATGACATCTGGTCTTGTCCACACATTCCACTTGAGGTCTAGCGCTCACCTCCTCCTGGCTGCCCAAGATCTCCCCCAACCTCTCATTCCTCTTCTCTCCTCTGAACTGGCTACTTTATCTCTCATCTGCAAAACAAATTCATGTTTCTGCCCATATCAACAACAGCTGTCACCCTACTCTTCTTCACAACCAAACTTCTTGACGTGTATATGCATTGACATTTCCTCCCCTTCCATTTACACTTTCACCTCACGTAGTGTGGCTTCTTTCACCACTCTATTCAAAGTGTTCTGCAAAGCACCGACCATCTTCTAACTTCTGACTCCAGTAGTTATTGCCCAATCTGTTTCGCTTAGCAGCAGCAGCACTCCGTACTGCAGCCCACCACATAGGTCCTCTGGCAGTGCTCTGTGGCCCTTCTCCCACCAGTCCTACTTGAGCTCAAAGTATCTACTCTTCTGTTCTATCTTTTTTTCTGACCTACTCTTTTTACCTCTCGGATGTCATTTTCCCTTCTCTCTCTGTTTCCCTATTACTTTACCCCCAACATTTCAGGCTCTCCCTATGACCACAACCTGGCTATAGTATTTCTTTCCAAACTGTCCATCCATTCTGATGCCTAAATGAACCTCCTGGAACACATGCAGCCTTTCTGCCTGTGCCCCTTCATGTGTCTCCCGTCAGGCTCTTCAAAAAAGGCTCTACATAAAAAAAGCCTCTTCAAAAAAAAAAAAAGCCAGACAAGGTCCAGCTTTATGAATTTCCTGGAGGCACCATATCCTCTTGTTCTACCAATGAATGCTGTTTGCCCCCAGCAGATCTGCCTGAGCTCTTTAAGGATTCCCAAATGCTAGGCACACAACTTTAATATTACCATTGTCACAGTGGGTTACAATTGCTTTTTTTATTGTTTGTGTCCTTATTTGACTATGAGATTTTTATATCTTTGTATTCTGGCAAGTAGGACAACCCATTGTTTATAATGAGTACTTAGACATTTTAATTTTTATATTATACCTAGTATAGTTCCTGCGCAAAAAGGACCCCCTCCAAAATATATTTCTTTAATTAATCTGGAACACAAATTTCAATAAATAATTGTGATATAATGTGATATGTTATTATATATATGTATCCAGAGTATCCAAGAACAGATTTCATAATATCCCAAGAATAGGGAAAAATATAGCTCAGGGAAGTCTTCCTAGAAGAGATGACATTTGAACTAGACCCTGTGGTCTGAGCCAGAGTTGGCCTGGGAAAAAAGAACCCTTCTGGGCAAAGAGAATTAGCAGCTAGAGTAAAATATGGCACTATGCAAGGGCCCACAGTGGCTGGAAGACAGAAAAATGTCCCTAGCGTGTCAGAAGACATGGACAGGTATTGAGCAATAGGTTTGGAGCCAAAGTAAGCACCATCAATGGAATTTGAATATGACCCCAAAGACAGTGAAAACCATCTTAGGATTTTCCAAAAATAAGTCATCTGCTCTTGGAGAAGGGGGAATAAGTTTAAAGGAAATAAGGTCAGCCCTTGGACCTTGGCCAGAAACAGCTACAGCAATAACCCCAGGGAGAGGTGGTCTTGACCTGGATCCACACAGGCTGACCTGAACAAAATTCTTTCTGCACAGAATCAAGTCCCTCAAAATAGAGCTCACCCCAGAGAGGAAGAAGGTGTACAGGAGGATAAAGTCTCTAGCCAAATAAACTTAGAAAATTCAGGGCCATGCAGGTTTCTCAAAGGAGGACTTTCCAAACCTTTGATGTATGTCATATATGGTGTATATAAGAGTCCAAACTTATTTTACAACTGGATCTCTTTCTGAGAGCATCTCTTGGGCACAGAAGTTAAAGCAATTTGTAAAATAGAAAGTAAAACTGAAAGAGTGTCAGTTCTAGTTCCAGGTGGCAGGAAAAGAAGAAAAGACATACTTTTCCATGGGATGACAATTGATATTATCACTGAACACTTTCCTATGAGAGTCTTGTATGTGTTTATCATTGAAAGAATGGAGCAGGCTCCTGTGGAAATATGATCAGTAGTATTTAGTCATTCTGTTTAGAGACAGGCTGAGCAAGTTCACCTACTCCTCCCAGGTCTCCCATGTTTGTTCAGGCCTGAAATCAACAGAACCAGGTGTCTGAAAGAATAGCAGGTCCTGACCTCTGGAACAAAGAAACCACGTCTGCAGTCCTGAAATATTCTGCTTTCACCACTCTCCCCTGCATTTGGGTCAACATGTTGGGGAGGGTGCACTACCGCAGGTTCTCCTTAACCTGAGACTTGTGTCCCAGGTGGCAGGTGCCCAGCTCTGTGGCTGTGGCTGATTTATCATCACACTATCACACAGCTCATTAGGATTCCCCGGAACAGGTCATACTTTGTAGGCTTCCCCTTGCCTGAGCTATGGGGTTGGGGATCAAAGATTTGCCATCATCTGGCATCTTTAAATGAGCCTTTGCTTCAGATTGTCTTTCCTGGCAGCCCCAAGATCACTCCCCAGATGAATCCCAGAGGCTGAGAAGTCTGGGCAGCTCCCTGTGTGGCTTGGGGAGTTGCCTCTTTCTTCACTGCAGGAATTCTCCACTGGAGAAGAATCAGATGTTCCTCTACTGCTTCTTGGCTGCAGGGTGAAGAGTTCAAGAGTGCAAAAGGGACAGATAAGAAGTAGCCTCCCTGTTAGGGGGCTGTTTCTGGCATGACAGAAAGACATCAGGATGCAGCCAGAACTAAAATTGAGAAACTGTCTAGATCCCTAAGTAGGGGTCCCTGAGCCTGTGGTAGGAAGGTTCGTGCTGCTGCCTTCATCATTTGCTGGTCTGGATTGTATAATCATGAAGAGAACTTTAAAAACTGGCTCTTCAGGGCCCGAAATTTAGCTCAGTGGTTCCGGCGCCTGCCTCACAAGCGCAAGGTCCTGAGTTTGATCCCAGTAACCACATACAATGCTGGGCGTGGTGACTCACGCCCACCAGCAATCAATAGCACATACCACAGTGCCAGGCGTGGTGGCTCACACCTGTCATCCCAGCACTTGGGAGGCAGTGGCAGGAGGATTGCTGAGTTCCAGGCTTGCCTGGGCTACATAATGAGCTCAGGTCCAGCCTGAACTACAAAGCGAGACCCTGTCTCAAAAAAAAAAAAAAAAAAAAAACTGGCTCTTCAGATTTTTCTGCCACATACTGCTTTCACTATGAATAATTCAGATCTTCCCCTCAGTCTTATAGAAATAGCATGAAGCTTTCAGTTTATTAATTGCAGTCTCAGATGTTAAGTAGTCCATACTTATCCACCACCAACTCACATCAGGACACTAACCCAGGTGGAAAAAGGGCACTTGGGCAAAGCTTATAGTGTTTGTCAAGAGACAGAGAAGAAAATGCTTTTCTGCCTCCTTGTCCAGTGTTATCTACACGTCTTTCTCAATGCTGAACGAAATTCAGTTTTATTACCTATTTAGTTTTATATTTTACAAATCTATATTGCTTTTCAGACTAAACTAAGGCAGAAGCTAAAGTTAGATTACAACAAGATCCCCTCCTACCAGCTCTACTACCTACCAAGTGAAATAAGGTAAACACTCCAAGGCAGATAACATCTGCAGTCAAGATGCCTTCTCAGGAAATAGCACCTACTTCACATAAGGTCATACAAAGTTTGAGATGAGGTATAAAGACCTTGTTGTGATGCCTAGCAGATAATAAATACTAAAGGCTATTTTTATTACCAATGTTATTAGCATGCAATGAGTAAGTAAGGTAAGTGGTAATTAACATTTAAATATGTCACAGTGGAAGTCTATATCTTTGAACGTACATGGATGAATTGAAAAAAGGTTTTTTTACCTAAACCATTTAGATTTTCACACTGAATTTTTTATCCTTGTTATGAAGTAGTTTAATAAATTGACAAACTCACAATGCTAAATTTCCAGCAACTCCTTCATATAGCCACCCTTTCCTAAACATTATTGAACTACAGTATTGGATCATAACAGTCATGCAACAGATGTGGATGGATGGATGAATGGATGGATAAACAATGGAAAATACTACTAGGGCCAATGACTGAAATAATTCTTGATTCAGACTGGATAGTGGCTTGGTTTCATGAGAAGCCATGTGGGAAAGGCCAAAGCACTGGGATAACTTAGCGAAAGACCCAGAGATCTTGATATAGACAAAGAGCAGATGTAGGAGACGTGAGGGAAAATGAAAAGAGGCTGCAATTAGAGACAGAAAGGAGACAGTATGGGGACAGACTGAGAGGAGAGGTTTCTGATGTTGAGAGGCCCAGGGAGCAGACCCGAGGGTGATGGTCCAAAAGGGTGGGGCTCTAGAGGATTGGAGTCCTGGAACTCTCAGTTCTGGTTACTGGATGGGTGGTCCAAATGGCCTTTTATACAATTCCAAATTGGGATTTAAGTGATCTGAATTAATGAAAGTCTACTCCTATTCCACCAAATTGTGCTATGGAAAGAAGAGAAATGTTTCATGTAAAACCACATTAAATATGAAACACAGTGAACAAAGGTATTCATTTATAGTTTTTGCTTATTTTTTTCTCAGTAAATGAAAGTGATATTACTTAAAGGTCAAGTGTGGGGGGGTCAGAAAGACAGAGAAAGAGAACATGCATTGCTTGTTTTGGGATCTGACCTTTTCAGTATTTTAGCTCCAGGCTAGCTGGGAAGCGAAGCTGGACCTATTATATATAGTAAAATGTCACCAACAGCCAAAGACATTCTGTTCCTCCTCCCAATTCAGATACTTGAAATTCATACTCTAAATAAAAATTCAGAGTAAATTTTGGCTTGATGAACAAAATATCTGTGCATGGGAGGATTTATTTTTCATTTCTATTCATAGTACAATTGCCCTCAGTATCCAAGAAAGATGGATTCCAGTACCCTGTGTATACCAAAATCTATGGATGCTTAAGTCCCTTATATAAAATGGCATAGTATTTGCATACAACTTATACAAAACTTCCATGAACTTTAAATCCTTTCTATATTACATATAATAACTGTATAATATAAGTGGTGTGTAAATAGTTTTACTGTATTGTTTAGGGAGTGATGACAGGAAAAAATTCTGTGTATATTCAGTATGCATCTAATTTATTTTTCTTATATTTTTATTGTGGAATTAAGTGAATTCATTGATGATAACCTGCAGATACAGAAGGATGACAATTATTGAGTACCTTTCTGTGTTGGGCACTGTTTTGTTTACTGATTTTTAAAGGACTGTTAAGCCATGGAGTACATTATTGAAATAAAATATGAAATTACTTTGTCATTAAGAAGACAAAAAAATTACAATCTGTACTCAATTATGCACAGAGACTAGGAAATGGAAATATTAATAACTATACCTAATACCAAAGAGGAACGCACTAAAGCCCCTCTAATCCTATCCCACTGAGTTACACAGGGAGGTCATTAAGTCTCAGAAGCACACAGAAGTTCAAGACTTGTGCTATGTGCTTTCTATTATCTAACCTAATCCCTTCTTTATATATCACTTCCTTTCTAAATTATTTCTAGAATCTTCTGGAACTAGATCTATAATCACTAAAGTTTGCAAATCCTCATTGCTCTGATCACTTCCTGTCTTCCTGGTCCTGTTGAAACTTGGCTTTTCCCTGAGGACACTGCTTCCTCTGTAAGCTCTCAGGGCTATGTTCTCTCTCACATCAAGTATATCTCAGGGCTAGTAGGTACAGGTAGTATTTTTTTCTGCTACTATTACTGTTTTAACCTGTTTGTGACCCTTCCTCTCTCAAAATCTCCTCTACAAGGAGAAGAGACCTACATGGCAGCCCTCTTACTCTGTGCTTGTATGAGTGGTGGCCAGAATTACACTTTAAGTTTACTATACAAAATTATCCTCTGACTATAACTAGAGTATATTAATATATACACACATGTATGCATAAATAAAAATTTAAAAATATATAAATTATATGTATAAATTTGGGGGTTTTTTTGAAACAGAGGGTCTCACTTTGTAGTTCAGGCTGGCCCTGAGCTCACTATGTAGCCCAGGCAAGGCTGAAACTCACAGCAAACCTCCTGCCTCTGCCTCCCAAGTGCTGAGATTACATGTGTGAGCCACCACGCCCAGCACTGTGGTATGTGGTTACCGGGGATTGAACTCAGGACCTTGCTCTTGCAAGACAGACACTGGAACCCTGAGCTAAATCCCCGGCCCTATATTTGTTTTTTTGAAACAGAGTCTCACTATGTAGATCAGGCTGCCTTTGAACTCACTATGCAGCCCAGGCAGGCCTCGAACTCATGATAATTGTGTATGTAAAATTTGCTAAGAGTGTAGACTTTAAGCCTTATCATCACATAAAAGAACAATAGAAGATCATGAATATGTTAACTAGTTTGCCTGGGATAAACATTTCACAGTATATAACCTATATCAAATCATCACATTATGCACCTTAGTATATCAAATTTTATTTATAAATTATACCCCAGTAATGTTAGGATAAAATCATTCTTGGCTTTTCATCTTCACAACAGCCCACAGAAGTTATCCAGACAGAGATCATCATGCCCGTTGGCAAAAGGAAAACTGAGAACAGAGACTAAAGTGACATGAGGAAGGTCACTCAATTGCATGTGAAAGGCCTAGACAGGCTCACAGCCTCCTGAACCAAGCCCAGTGCTCTTTAGCAGTGAATGATGGCAAGTCACCACCTTTCCATTTCTGTCTGAATAACATGAACTCAACTCCAGCTGCACCTCCAGAGATATAGAGCTCTGATAAACAGAGACTCTAGAAGACAATAGTGGGAGAAAATATTTACTCATTCGTTGGCCTTTATACTGGACAGGATAAGCCATGCACAAAAATATGAGCTTGGGAAAGATGTTTTTCTAAGTTAGTTAGTGCTGTTTGCCCCTTCAGTCACTAGTCTCCTCAGAAAAATGATCTGTGAGCACAGAAAGCCCAAGGAAATACCTCGCTCTCCTTTTAGTAAAGTAGAAACCCTTCACAGCAGAATCCAAGCCTGGAGCTCACAGCAGGTTAAGAATAGCTGGTCGCTTCTCTCTGCCCCATGCCCTGACATTTCTGTATCTAGTGGAGCTCAGTCAGGGCCTTTTCTCCATGAACATCACCTCAGATACTGTTTCTTGGTCCAAACTAACCCATGATGTGAAAACTTTTGTTTGCCCTGTGTTATGAAATTTTTAGTGATTCATACCATGCCTGTTTCCAGGAAGAAACACTAACAAAATTATCACATACTGGAATCAAAGAGCAAGAATGCAGTGAAGGGAAATCTGTGCGTAGCAATCTTACACTGAGGATACCTGTGGCAAATGAGCAGGAAACCTCTCTCAGCTTCCTGGAAGACAACAAATGTAAAAGGAAAAATAGGTTACAAAACTCTAATGAATCCAGTCTTTCTTCTCTTCCTATTCTTCCTATCTTTCACCTTCTTCTTCCTATATTTTTTTAAGGATATAAAATCTAGAAGGCAATACTGACATCTATTTCCAATAAGCATACAAAGCAGCTTGCAGGGCACTGTCTTCATTCACCAAAGCAGTGTTTTTCAAAGTTATCTAGTGCACCATAACAAACTAAAATGTTTGTTAAAAAATGCAAACTCCTAAGCTTTATCCCACACTCACTCAGGTTATAAGATGGACCGGGTGATCTGAATTTTAAACTGGCTCATTTCATTAACTAATTCTTCTATTCCTGCAAATTGGAAAACAACTCCAAGATGACAGTAGATGACAGTGGCTTCATGTCATTATCCTTCATGGCCTTTCTTACATCTTATCAAAGAATGAGGCCTGAACTTAGAGAACTCTGTAGGGGAAGAACTCCAGGCCTCAGGGTCTGGCGAGGGAGAATTGTGGGTACTGCAGAGGCTCCCAGCTATCTGAGGTGGGGGAGCCTGGTTCTTTGAGCTTTCTGTTGTAATCCCCAATGGTCCTAAACTACAGAGAAGACAAGCCCTATCACAGGCCTTCCCTAACTCCCAGGGTCCATCATGCCAGCCCATGGGAGCTACTGCCCATATTCCACACAATGATATTGATCTGGCTGACCACTGAACCCTGGTGTCTAAACTTTCCCTTTCTCTTCCTCATCCATAATGGGGCAGGCAGAACTCCAAGCCAAGGAGTGAGGGAAGAATCTAGCCAGACAGGAACATACTGCCCCCCACCTGCTGGCCTGAGCCTCCCTACTCTTTCGTGCAGCCTTTGATCTGCCAGGGATATGCCCCAGGGAGACAGTCATGCATTCTTTAATTTTTCTCTTCACAGGTTTGGAATAAATTGCCTCATCCAGTTTGAAGACTTTGCCAATGCCAATGCCTTCCGCCTGCTCAACAAATACCGCAACAAGTACTGTATGTTCAATGATGACATCCAAGGTAGGTTTCCACACACCTAACAAAGCCACTACAGAGGAAGGCCTTTTACAAGGCTTGTCAGGATGCCAAAGCAGGGGAAAGATGTCACCTAATTGCTGGTTTCCTATGAGCAGCTGTTGAAGAAAGAACATTAAACTTTAATTCAACTTCCACTCAGCCAGTTCATAGCTCTATGAGCTTGAACAAGCCCCTTAACTTTGCTAAGCCTCAGTTGCCTTAGCTATAAAATGGGATCATTACTATTTCAGAGACAGGTAAAAATCGTGTGATTTAATATGTATAAGACATTTTAAATAATGCTGTCATTTATTAGCTATTTGAACTTGAACAAATGACTTCTCTGACAGTTTCATCATATATTCTACAGAGATAACAATAATGGCATGGGAAGAGGATTATATAAATTTTTTCATTTATTTTTATCTTTATTGGTACATTGTATATATACATGATTATCACACTCAATATTGGGAATTTGTATCAGTACATGACATAATTTAATTCACATTTTTTTCCTGTTCCACTATCCACCCCACAACTCCCCACCCCCTAAATACATAGCTTTGTTTCCCTTTTTTTATTACCATCACAATTTTTCTTTACTCCTCATTACTCCTCTACCACATTTCCCTTTGAATATTTTCTGTTTCACAATATCCATCATACATTCTAGAACTCCTTAACATCTTCAGTTTCTCATACCAGAGAACAGACATGATATTTACACATCTGTGATCTATTTATTTCACTTATGAGTATGTCCTGAAGGTATGTCCATTTGAGTATAAATGACTCAATCTTATCGAGGATTGTATAAATTTAAAGTTCTACCTCACACAAACCAAAATATCAGTCCCTATAAACATGGCTGTCCAAATCCTTAACAACTTCCTGTTAAATTTTAAACACAAGGTGTGTCCCCATCAAACAGTCAGGACATTTCCTTCCCTGAGCTTGACTGAAATGTGCATTGTTGAGAATGACAGGCCTAGGAGACACTGACACCAAAAACAGAGTACTTCAAAAGTCAACATGAGTGTCTTCTGTTGCAGAGTCCACTTGGCCACCCATTCTAGGCCCCAGAAGTATCTGACAACATCTACTTTTTGCCATGGACATGCCAGTATCTGAAATTGGAGCAGGAAGGGTGGCCCTCTAAGGGATTATCTGACCTGATCTCAGTATGGAGCACTGGGCACTATTCCTAACATTTTGTAAGGGCCAAGAAAAACCTTGGTAGGTCACCGACATTACTACTTAATAAATTAAATTTGGCCAACAAGATCTGTTAAAACAAAAGATCTATGTCAGATAAAAAGGAGTTTGTGGGGACAGGAGAGTAAAGGACTGGCCAACATCCCATTCAATAGATGACTCTTCTAAAAGCTGGACCAAGTTTCAACTTTTTGAGTGAGTTTTCATCAAGTGAGAGAACTCAAACCCAAAGAGGACTAGCTAAATATTCTAGCTGAATATTTATGATACATCCAGCACTCTTCTAGGTACTTTGCACCTTTAATTCTATGAGCTTTAGCAGCTATAGCTTATCAGTGAAGAAACCAAGGAAGAGAGAAAATGAGCAACTTAGATAGCCAGTAAATATGCATTTGAAATTTGAATCCAGGCATTTGGATTCTAAATTCCAAATTCACAACCACTCACCATAATCTTCCAGGTCTCATATTCACATAACAAAACAACATGCCTTTCTTTCCTTATGATGTACATTGTGTTGTAAGAAACATGATAATTTTTTGTATTTCTCATGAATTTGCAAGGAGTGAGATAGCAGAGTTACATCACACTATTAGATAATTAAGTTCAAATATATGACTTCAGTGCCTGAAGACTAGGTGCCCAGAGAATAGGAGATGTAGGAAGGAAAAGTTGGGCCATAGTTACACACCTCCGTGTTCTTCTCAGCTTCTCCATTCTGTCTCACCCTCACCCTAATGCCTGGGCTTGGGACAGGCATTGCTTTGGCAAGCCCAGCTCCACCCAGACAACCTGGGCACTCTGCACAGACATGGCAGTGTGATTCAGGAGGACTGGAGGGGGCAGGGAAGCATTCTCTCACTGCCTGTTAATTACTTCACTCTTAGTCTGGTGGGCAAGGAGGGTACCTATGGCCTTGAAAGAAACACCTGCTGGCTAGCCTCTGGCCAGCTCCCCTTTCAGGGAAGTAACCATGAATGAGCAGGAAGAAAGCCACCCCCATGAGCCACTGTGCTGCCAAGGCCAGAGGGGAGAAGTGGAAAACAAGCCCAGCCAGTGCATAGATTCTCTCTTTATAGTCAGCCCCATGTGTACCTATCCTATGAACACAGGAACTCACCTGGGCCCTGCAGTCCACCAGCCACCCTTGTACTACTGCCAGACATGACTCTAAGGTGGAAATATGGCAAGCTGTGCTGCATCTTGTTCTTGTGAAAGTTAATATTCCTAAAGAGAAATATCTGGATGGCTTCAGAAGTCTTTCCTCTGACCTCTATCCCTCTCTTCACTGACTCCTGTGACCTTCTTTCCAGTCATTTCTGTGAGTGAAAGTCCTACTCACATTTCCCCATCACCCCTAAGTAATTCTTTTCTCCAGTAAGACTCAGTTTGAAGGTCTCCCACCAAAGTAATACCCATGTCAGCCCCTATGGCCCCAGTCTGATGTGAGTATCCACTAGATGTTTCCCTCTGACCATTCGCTTCCCTCCTATAACCCAGAAGTGTATACTGATCATACGCTTCCCCATGAGAGGTTAAGCTTCCAGTGGAGGGAACATCTTGAGTATTCTTCCCCAGCTCCCTGCTCAGTGCCTGGTTACAAGAGGAACTAAATGTGACAAGGGTGAATGAATGATGTCTAAACACACAAACTGACATTCTCATAATCACACTCACTCATTAATGTGGGTTTTTCTACAAGGAACACCTGTCACTGCAGCCTCTCTCTCATCCCAGTCATCATACATATTCTCACCTATAAGTACACCTCATATATTTATACTCACATGCATATATACACATGTGTACACATACATACATATGAAGCATTTTAAATTAAATTCATTTGTTTAAATTCATTGATTTTATGTTCTACTCAGACTTTCAGGCTCTGCTAAAGGAACAGTCTTCTGAGTATCACAGCATATGAAAGAGGAGTTTCCCATTCTTTTCTCAGAAGCTACAATTTAAGTGATTCATCTAGAAGGTTGACAGATAGTACTGGGATGATAGAGATTCTAACATTATTCCAGTTTGATGAGCACAACCTGACCACATAATTAACAACAATGAAGAGGGGGACGTGGAGATGTGTACCATCTGACCCTTCTCCTCAGAAGACCTTGTCGCCCCTGATGGCAAGGCTGTCCATGCATCCGGATGAGCCTCACTCATGGGAATAAAAAGGCCCAAGCACTTCAGCGCTCAGCAGGACAGAACTCCCAGCAGGTTTAGCGAAGGCCTTGGGACCTGCCTCACATCTCCTCTTCTCTCTCTGCCCCATCCTGTTTCCCTTCCCCTCCTTTCCACAAAGAGCACTTCTCCAAAACATCCTGAACACTCCATTATGTGCTGTTTCCCAGGGGACACAAAACGTGCCAAAGAGCAACATGTTGCATGCACACGGAACTTCAGGTTTGAACAGGGAGTCCCAGCCCATCATATCACAAGTTCCTGGCAACAGCCCCCTCTGTGCGAGGGACAGATGTTGCAGTGTCGGATGCAGAAACTAGAATCTAAAAGGTTAAAGCTTGTTCGAGGTCACACAGCAAGAAAGTACAAAAGCTGGGTTAGAGAACCCAACTGTTTCTGACTTGGAATGCTCTGCTCTCTTGAGATTAGGCTGCTGACTGCCTGCTCCATATGCAAGGTGGTAGTAGAGCAGATCCTCTGTCTAAGGGTTAAAGTCTAAACCCCACATGCGTGGACATTACCAGCCCCAGCATCCTGTTGCAGTGATCCCCTCATCCTCCTTCTCCATTCTCTCCTCTAACTACTGCTGTTCAAATAGGAGGCCCAATGACAGGAAGGAACTCGTGGTCAGAAGCTGGCTAGGGATCGCACTAGGACCAAAAGCCTGCGATGGGTTCTCCCACTATATGGACAATGAGGAGACTGGTGAGGGATTTCAGTATTAAAAGGCCAACGTGGCCGGGCAGAGTAGTCACGCCTGTTATCCCAGCACTCGGGAGGCAGAGGCAGGAGGACTGCTGAGTTCAAGGCTGGCCTGGGCTACATAGTGAGGTCGGGGCTAGCCTGAACTACAAAGTGAGACCTTGTCTCAAAAAAAATAAAAGGCCAACGTGGAACATCCAATTCATGATGGATTTATTTCCCTTTACTTCCAAATAAGAAGCAAGAAAATGGAGACACCTGGAGGATATACTAATAAGTGAAATCAATAGATCACAGATAGACAATTCCCGGATCTTCTCTTTGGCATGAACACCTGTAGATGCAAATGAGTTCTAGAAAGTAGGACAGCTTTTATAGAGTGGAACATTTCTATAGGAAACTTGGTGTGGGAATGTGATGAGGGGAAGGAATAAATATGATTCAGAAAGAAAATAAAAGAGCATGTATAAAGGGGGAGGAGGGGGGAGTGGGTAGGGATATGGGTAAAAATGAGAATTAACTTGTGGCATATACTGGTACAAATTTCCCAATGTTATATGTGATTTTGAGATGTATATAAATTGCAGCAATAAAGAATTCAATTTAAAAAAAATAAGAAGCATTAAGCCACATAGTGGTGCTCAAAAAAAGAATGTGATTGAAGTGGGATTGGAGTGAGGGAAAAGCAGGGAAGCAATGGCAAATCAAGGTGGTAAACAGAAAGGAAAACCATGTTGAATGAGTCACGGTCCATCCCAACAGAACCTGGGGACGAATTTTCAGAATGTGCTTGGGACATGCATAGAGCACAAAGTGACTGGAGCTATGCTGCCCACTCTGTACAGCATCCTAGCCTCACATCCTCAGAGGCACAGGCAAGACAGAAAACTGAAGTCCACAGGAACCCCCAGCACTGAGCACCACAGGGCAAGGCAGGGCCTAATATGGTACAGGCACTGGAGCACATTGCTTGAGCTGTTTCCCAGCCAGCCACAGCCTCATACACCTGAGGATCACTACCCCACCCCCGCCCAGACAAGCACAGGACTGGGCTTCTGAAGCCACAGCAGTTGGGAAAAGAGGTACCCAGGGTCTCTGACTGTCTTCTTTGCTCCACTCCAGCTCAGACTCACAGGAGTTCCAGGCCGGGCCAGGCTGGCTCTTGGTGAGCAGGGCTGCCAACACATGAGTCATCAGAACTGGCAGCCTCTTCAGGAATTTTGGGATAGGCGGAGGCTCAGGTGACTTCTGTTGTTTCAGCTGCAATCAGAGAAGCATCCCTCACTTAGGGGAAGAAAAAGGCACAGAGAGAAAAGGCAGAGGGAATCATTATACTAGGGGACAGGGCAGTTTCAACCTTGGAGAGACTGGCATGCAGGGAGCCAGTTCCCGAATGCTGGGGCCTGGTTGCTGGGCTGCTGGCCTCTATGTGCAAGATGACCACACAGTATGATCGGGGACAGGAAAGCACCATTGGCTCATCAGCTCCAAAGCATCTTCCACCCCTCTGGCCTTCCCCAGACCTGCATGTCTCTCACTCCTTCCATGCCGCTGGGACCAGAAAATTTGTCAGGAAGCCAGCGTGCTGGTCAGGCCAGCATCAACCCCTCACACTCTGAAGCTTTACTTTCTGAGCCAGAGTGCTTTACGTGGACACTAGACTACAACAAGGCTGCAGTTAATTCTTACTTTTCCTCTTAGTGGTTTTGACCAAGTGGTTTTAATTTTCAGATTATTATTTTCCTTATCTGACCAAATGACATAACAGTATAAACAGGCATGTATAATAATTAACCAGTACCACTGGAGAGGCCTGGATGCTTTCACAAGGCCATCATCTATTCTTTTTTAAGTTTTTATAGCATCATCGTGTGTACAGCATTTGCGTGGTAGACTGTAAGGATATGTAAACAGGGACAGGTGTATATCAATGTTCACCTCATGATATCTGTTACTGTATCTCTGGGACATAGTAGGGTCTTGATATGTAGGTAGGGGAGGAAAGGAGAGAGGAAGGATGGCGACCAAGGTAGAGAGGTTCCCATGGAGAGGAGGAGAGGCCTAGCATGAGCACAAGGGAAGCTGCAAAAACGAAACCAGAGGGCCGGAGGGTTGGCGCAGTGGTTCCGGCGCCTGCCTTGCAAGCGCAAGGTCCTGAGTTCGATCCCCGGTAACCACATATAATGCTGGGCGTGGAGACACGTCCACCAACAGTCAACACCGCATACCACAATGCCGGGCGTGGTGGCTCACACCTGTCATCCCAGCACTCGGGAGGCAGAGGCAGGAGGATTGCTGAGTTCGCGGCGGCTTGCCTGGGCACCATAGTGAGCTCAGGGCCAGCCTGAACTACAAAGCGAGACCCTGTCTCAGAAAAAAAAAAAAAAAAAAAACGAAGCCAGAACCCACCACACTCTCCTCCACTTTCTCACATATACCCTAGTCTCCCAGCCCATTGAATTTTCCTGACAGCTCTGTTATTATGAATGTGATTTTGAAGAATTTTTTTTGCCTAGAATTTGCTTCCCTTTCTTGGCTAATTTTGTACTGTTCTTAAAGGCTCAAGTGTCACTTTCTTCAGGACCAATGGTGTTCAGAACCAATGCAGGAGTGGCTAGATGACTCTAACCTTCTCTGTGGCCCAGAAATGGCAGTCCCAAATTCCCCAAGGCAGCAGATGGGTCTCTTAGCCAAGAGATGTAAAACAAACTGCTGGAAAATGATAAGCTCTGTGACGGCAAGAAGGTTCTAACAACTACAATTGCCATAGTAAGTGTAGCAGATGTGCACGGATGGTCCAACCATGAAGACTTCAGCTGGTTTGCTCTATTTTCAAGATACCAGGGGTTATTCTGGCCATCAGGGGTCTACAGCCCCCACTTCACTCATACACTAAGCAGGAATTCTGGACCTTCCCTTGATCTAACAATAAAACTTTCCAATCCTTCCAGTCTCATCTCTCTCCAGTCCCCAAAGCCTTCCTTTTCTTCCTCACAGTAAGTTCTGTATTCTGAGGCTATTCTCTACTAACAAGGCTGTCCCAGCCCTGAGGTTCACATGAGTCTCATGTGTCTGTCTCTGGCTCCTTAGAGACCTTCTCTTTTAGCCTATTGAGAAGCTAAAATGCTCAGTTTTCAGAGACCTGAAAAGATGGTAATAATTTTCTCTGACTTCTCCCAAACTGCAAGAAAATAAAACCTAAGCCCAGCTACTCTGTGAGCCAAGAACTGCTATTTAGACAATCCAAGGGCTCCAGCAAACTCCCCCACTACACAGAAATGGTATTGGAATAGTCTCGAGGTCCCCTTGGTGACCATGAAGACAAATACAAATATGACTTTTCTGAACACTTCTGCAATAGCAACTCCTTGAGAACAAGACTGTTTTATTCTTCTTTATATATTTAAGGGCAAGTGAAGAGAAAACAGGCACTCCGTATACACTAATGGGTAAACGACGGCAGTAGCTGGCCACTGTGGGAAGCCATTTTTGTGGATCATGTATGCAGGTCTGGTTTTCCAGTAGAAGCTGTCCAGTCCTGCAGGAACCCCAGCCTCCTTAATATGACACTTGAGCCGGACCCTACCTTTCACATTGCTTGGGGTCAACAGTATTGCCACTGCCTAATGAGGCACTAAATTCTTTCCTCCAATACTCAGTTGTTCAACATGGAAACTCCTGGCCTGAACTCCATAGTGAGACCTTACTCAAAAAAAAAAAAAAAAGGAAATGCCTTTGACTTCTTGACTTCATAACATGCAACTATTAAAAGTAGAAACTACAATTTCAGCTTGTCCTTTTGTGCTATTTCCTGAACCTACAACCTCAAGTATTCAGTTTGCAGGAAATGTAATTATGGAAATCTCCCTCTGAAGATAAAAGTTGTTTTTCTTTCATAGCAAATGGGAAGAACTAGTCATGCTTTCAGCTGCCCGTGGTATTTATGAGCATGAGCCATGTTTCTGCCTATCCCCAGACCCCCAGGCTTCTCAGAGTGGTTACTTTCAGAGAGCTGAATAGTTCCACCTCCATTTTTAAATTCCAAGAATCGCCTAAAATGAAAGATGATAACTCCTTATAATGGAGATTGTAATTTTATTGACCAAACTTCATAAGAGCTGCTGTTTTCCTTGTCAAATTCTGGATTGTAATTAGGACAGCTTGCCAAGTGAGAGGGTCACATGCAAAGAGGATCCCAGAAAAGAGCCCACAAAGAAATACCCAGCAATATTGTAAATGAGTGTGGGGTTCCGAGAAGCCAAGTCCAGAAAGAGTTCCCGGAGGGAAGGGTGAGCAACAGTAGTATCAAATGCAAATATTTTGCTGAGAGTTCAAAGAAGGCTGAATTTTCCAAGGTGAAGGGGGTTGTGACATTGACAACTAACGGATCATTCTCTTGACTAGACTTCGTTTCAGAGACCAGGTGGGGCGTGAGGGATGAATGGAGGCAGTAAGTACTATGTATTCAACTCTTTTGAAGAGGTGGAGTAAGAAAGATACGGGAAATAGACAGGACCTACATACGGTCAAGGGAGGGCTTTTTAAAGACAGAAACTTAACAACATATTTGTGCTGATGGGAATGATAGAGAGTTAAACTGAAGATCCAGGAAACAGGGGGAGAGTTACAGCACAAATTCTTTGAAAAGACAAGATTGACAGGATCCAGTACACAAAGAGAAGTGACTTTACCTAGGAGCAGAGGCACTATCTCAATGTTTTCACCAGGAACAGCAAAACACATGGATATGAGGTACAGGACATACAGACCTGGCAGTGAAATGACTCACAAGTTCTCTCCTAATCGCTTTTATTTTCTTTAAGCCGTGTTTACCTCTCTGCGAAAGAGAGAGTGGGGGAAAAAGTACAGCTGTGGTAACACAATCATACCTTCTTGGTAGTGTTGTGAAGATTAAAAGAACAAAGGTAGGTAAACACAAAGAACAGACCCAAGGTCAGGGTGAGAATGATCAATAAGTGGTAGGTGCCTTTGCATTCTTTTATTGAAATGTGGAGTACTTTCCTCTGAGACTTCCCACTGCTGTATATTCCCACCCCTTCTGTTGTACAGCTGTACAACAAAATATCTTATATTTTCTTTCCTCAGCCACCACTTTACCGTCCACTCCACAGTTCTTCCCATGGAAACCATAATGCCATTCTATTTGCTTCATCTCCAGTCAGAAAATGCTGGCTGAGCTTCAGACCCTAAATGGTCAAAGCAAACACACCAGGCTTCCTCCCTCGCTTGTGCTTTTCACTGGGTGAATAACAAGACCAAATCTGTCTCTCTGTCTTCTCTGTCTCATCTATCTCTCTTCTCATTTATACCAAATGGGATACCACAATCTTTAAGCTCCATTAAGCACTGAGTTTCTGAAAGTAAGCCCAGGTATTGAATCCTCAGGTTCTAATCCTAAAAGATATTTAATACTCAGAAAAGAAAAGGGCACGAAAAAGATGTTGGGACTGACTCTGACTGAACATCTTTGGCGCCATCTGGTGGCAAATATTTTGTTCAGCAGAGTCGGAAGCCTGTTCTGAAATAGAATGAGTTAGACTGAAAACTCTCTCTCCAAAGATAGGAAACTAGTATTCCACTAGAGACTCCATTAGGTTCAGCGCATCTCAGATCTGAATAAGTATACAACTCATCCGGAGAACTTTTGAAATACATATTCTAACTCAACAGGACTAAAATGAAAGCCGGTCTTGAGAGGTAGAAAATGTAAGTGGACTGGAGTTATTTGCAGGGAGACAGAGAAATGGAGACAGCCACCACATTAAATAGATTTATTTTACACTAACAAGTAGAGAAAATGATAAACATAGAGGACTCTGGGGTTTAGAGATGATCGTATAATGCAATTCTCGTATCTCTAAGTGATTTAAATAATTATATTTACTTTCTCGGAATAGTTTGGAGTTTTGGTTTTTGTTGTTTGTTTTAGTGCAATACAGTGTAACTCTGGCCATGTTATAACCTGGCTTTCTTCAGGTTAATTTTTTTTTAATTAGACATGGAAAAGAAGGGGTGGCTAGTGATAACTGAAGGAAGTACAGGATATCATTTAAGGAGAGTCTTAATAAAAGATGAACTGCAAAAAGCCCTTTAGAGTGGGAAAGATGGGGGTAAAAGCACACAAGTATAAAAATAGGTGGGATGTTTAGGGAACTACAAATGCTGCTGGTATAAGAAGGCATGAAGATGCAAAGGTAGGTTGATAACAATCAGTTTTCCAAACATAAATTACCAAAAAGTATATTACAACTTTTCAATATTCATCACACTTGTAATATTTAATGACTTCTTTCCTTCCCAACAGGAATGAACCTCACCTACTTGGTTACCTATGGTATCCTCAGTTCCCATAGTCTGGTTCATAACTGACACTGGATAAGCAAACTAATGCAACAATTTCCAAGGGTCTCTTGACTACTGGTGGTCATAGTTTTGCTCCCAAGCCTTTGTAAACAGGTGTTCTCTAATTGCAGAGACCATGTTGGGTCCATGTCTATCTTTCTTAGGACTTACAATGTCCGGTCAGCAGATATGACTTCAGTAAAGGCACACTGAACACCATGGGGACTTTTGGAGAACCTCCCAGTGATTCTCAGCCCCACCTCTGGGACCCTGCAGCAGGCCGTCCAGGCCACAGCTGTGTGAAAACAGGAGAGCCTGCACTCCATCTTCCAGGAGTACACTCTGCTTAGAGTCCTGCCTTCTCATGCACACAGTGATGTTTGTTAACTGCGCTTCTCACTGTGGCCCAACACAGAGCCCCTAAGCCATGTTCTAAATGCAGCCCATGTTCTTGAAGAAAGCCCATCCTTGAGCCAGCAAAAAATAAACCACCCAGAATTCTGCACATAACATAGAAAAGTCAGTCCTGACTCCCCCCTACTGCCATTAGTACTGTGTAGTTCCTGCTGGATTCTGTGTGTGCTTCACTGTATTAGAAATCTAGTGTGTATATACCATGCTGTTTAAGATTCTCTTCTTTCCAACAAACTCAGTAGAGCAAAGGTTAGTGGTTAAGAGCACAGGTCCTGGAGCCTGATATCCTAGGTTCAAATCTCATTTGTGTTCTATGATCTTGGACAGCTCAGAACCTTCTCTGCATCTCATTTTTCTACTCTACGAAATTTGGGATGATAATAGTAAGAATTGAATGAATAAATATATTTATATTAAGATGTATTAGGCACTTAAAAACTACCTGATGTTAGTTACTAACATCATTTTCCCTGTTGCTACATATTCTTCACAAAGAGCATTTTAAACACTGAAAAACATAGTCCAGACTGGGGAATTTAGGAAGAACTTGTTCTAAAATAACAAAGGGCTAAGGATATGTAGCTCAGTGAAGAGGCCTTGAATTCAATCCCCAGTTAAAATAAAAAAAAAAAGGAAAGAAAATTTTGCCAAATGTCTACACTTAGTCCTTTTTTAGATGTTCAGGTTATTTTCAGTCATTCTGTACTATACATAACACCATCATAAATGCCCTATACATATTTCTGAGTTTTCCATACAGAGCTTTACAGAAGTAGAAGTATGAGATCTAAGGGCAGAAGCATTTTATGTTCTTAGTCTGTATTGGAAAATAGTTCTTAAAAAAAAAAAAAGGGCTGGAGGGTTAGCTCAGTGGTTCCGGCGCCTGCCTCGCAAGCGTAAGGACCTGAGTTCGATCCCCGGTTACCACATATAATGCTGGGCATGGTGGCTCACGCCTGTAATCCCAGCACTCGGAAGGCAGAGACGGGAGGATTGCTGAGTTCGCGGTGGCTTGCCTGGGCACCATAGTGAGCTCAGGGCCAGCCTGAACTACAAAGCAAGACCCTGTCTCCAAAAAAAGCAAAAAAAAAAAAAAAA
>PVIC010001241.1:0-38988 GCA_004025085.1 Thryonomys swinderianus
AAAAACCGGTGCAGAAGAAATCTGATGTTTAAACAGCTCTTCTGCCGTCCGGGTACCACTCCCTGCATTGCCTTCTCTCCCAGACCCTCTGTAACTTGACAAAGAGCATTCTAGACCGGGCGTGTCCAGCAGGAACAGGCAGGAGCTGGTTTCACATAAAGTTATGTCAATCCTCCCCTTCTAACACTTGGATTGTTTACACAAGAACAATCAAATGTATCGACTGGAAAATTCCCTCGCTGCAAGAGACCAGACTGACTTCCACAACACATTCTTGCTGGCGTAGCTGGCTGGACCAAACCAGTGCCGCTGGGAAACACAGCCAGTCTCAGTCTGGTCAGCCCTGAGCCAGGCTGCTGTCCTCAAGCAGACACTGAGCTGCAGCACAATGCGGGAGAGTCTGCCAGTGAGTGTTGGTGGGTTGGCCAACAATTTAGTAATAAGGGCATTGTATTAGGCACATTCTCATGGTTATTACTCTAAAACACTGAACAACATAGCGCCTTGCCTTGGGCAGCATGGAAGAAAGGTTTTTCTCTCAAGTACTTCTGATAAATACCACACCCCCATCTAAAATAGTAATGTCATATCTTGCTTTTTCAAAATCCTTAAACCATACAAGTTTTCCAGTGGCCTTGAGTGATTACAGTTCATATAAATAAACTTATCAAAATACAAAGCCCTTAAATCTATACAACATTGTTGTATTATTAAATCATTCTTGGGGTATTTTTTAACTTGTTTTCTCTGGAAGAACTCCAGGCATCATTCAGTATCTTTCCCCGTGATTTTCTCAGTCATTTCTTGCTCCCCAAATATTGATGGTATTTTTTCTTTGCAGGAAAGAGTTGAGAAAAAACCATCCGCAATAGCCCAATTTTAAACTTTATTTAAAAACATTTCCCCAAATACCTAATAGTATTAAATTGAAATTATTTTTTCTCTGTGAAGAAAAATAATATATAAACCCAGTTTGTTTTTTAGAATACTATGGAAAATATGACACCATATACTCTTGTATTCACTGTATTTTATGTAAATGTAATTGTAGTTACTTTTTAAATTATAGTTGAAGAAGGTCATAGCTACTAAACTGAGTTTCTATCAGGATTTCAGTCACAAAAATAGATGCTATGGTTTTGACTTTCTTTGTCATAACTATTTCTTTTAGCCAGCAAACTAGGTTTGGATTCAATTTAAGTATCTAAATTTATTATTTTAACACTATAACATAAATTTTAATGAAGACATGTGAAAAGCCCAAAGCCAGTTTCAATGTTTAATCCGCTTGGAAAATCTGATTTTCAACATTTTAATTGATCATATTTAAATGAAAAGAACAACTTACAAACTTTCTTGGTTTTCCAGACAAGAAGAATACAAAGAACTCATCTAACATTAACCTTTCACTTCTGTGACCAGCTTGAATACAGATTCTGAAATACAGAAGAATAAAGGTGCCTCTACCCTCTATTGTAACATTATCCAAACACATGTAAAGCAACCTCATAGTGAGACACTTAACATCGGCGATAAAAACGTCCATACAGCTCAAGACACATCATCTCTGTGTAGTGTTTTTCTAGCTGAAATCTAAGCTTCTATACGATTTTCCTCTAATTAGCTCAACACAAATCACATCAAGTGTATTGTAGGCAACCCTCCGAAGATGACGGCTTTCCGTGAATTTTTAGTACGTACCTCTCCAGTATCTTGTCCCCTTTGCTTAACCAGTAGACCTCAAACTTCATTCGATGCCTGTGTTGCTTCGACCTCAAATGCCAAACTCCTCTAGCCCAGTCTGCCTACCTACCTTTTCTGGCCACTGGGGTTGATTCAAGGGCAGGATGCGGCCCAACTGCGAAATCCCTAAAATTCAGAGCTCTCCTGGGAGCTGCTTGACAGAGCTGACTCCTCCTCACTGGATCTGTCCTGAAGTGATGAAGACCCAGGAAGCCCTGCAACTTGACTGCCACCGCTAGGACCTGGCAAGGAGGCAGCACACAAGAGGCAGAAGGACAGAACGAGGTGTCACAACTTGAGCTCTAGACTCATCCATTCGTCCTGGCTTAAACTGGCTTTCGATTGTTCTGCCCCAATTGCCATGGAAATTATCCCACTAACCCAAGTTCGCTACCACCAGTGTGTATTTCTGACTAATGAAGCTACTGTTAATCCTTACACTCAACAACATTAATGAATTAATTCTAAATCTTAAAAGTGTTTAGGGCCAGAGGATTAGCTCAGTGGTTCCGGCGCCTGCCTCGCAAGTGCAAGGTCCTGAGTTCGATCCCGGTAACCACATACAATGCTGGGCGTGGAGACTCACACCCACCAGCTATCAGTACCACACACCACAGTGCCGGGCGTGGTGGCTCACACCTGTCATCCCAGCACTCAGGAGGCAGAGACAGGAGGATTGCTGAGTTCGAGGCTTGCCTGGACTACATAGTGAGCTCAGGGCCAGCCGAACTACACAGCGAGACCCTGTCTCAAAAAAAAAAAAACAGAGAGAGAGAATAAGGCTAGCTCATTATTTAGTATCTTTCCACAGATTGGTTTTCCCCCAGGCTATGGGCTTCCATCTTGGCCAGACTCATATTTTGAGGGCTTTTTAAAGCAACTTTTTATCCCTTAACCCCTTAATTACTTAAAACTGTAATTATCTGAAATACCCTTTGACCCTCCTCAAGCCCCTCTGCATCTTTATCATGCACATATATGTATATAGTGTATATGTGTATATGCATGCAGTTATGAATATAGTTATGTTGTACATATAAATTCCTGTATATCTGTATATCTGGAACCAATCCTATTCTGAATATTATATATTCTAAGCATTTTTTGGGGTGACCTGGATGCCGGATTTTATGGTAATCACAATAACATCCTCAGTTTACATTTATTGAGTGTTTACTATGTGCCAGGCAATATTCTTATTGCTTCATGTTTATTAACTTGTATAATCCTCTTAACAACCTAGGAAGTAAATACCATTATCCTCACTTTACACAAAAGAAACAGAGGTACACGGAGGTCAAAGTCAGCCCTGAATGGTTCGTAGGGCTGAAATTCAACACAAATGACTCTGACTCAGAACCTCTATGTACAACTGTTACACTGTAATGGCTCTTAAATTTAGGCTCCATGAAGACATTACTTAGGAATAAATTCTTATATTGATGTGTATAACACTCAAGGACATAAATGGCTTTAATGTTAAAATGATTTCTTAAATTAATGGTTAAGTTACTATTATTCCTATTTTACAAATGCAGAAAAATTCAAAAATTATTGGGCTTATTTATCCAAGGTCAATAAACTAATGAATAGTGAATTCTCATGTCCATCCAAGCAAGGAAAACTTAGATCAGAAAATTCCCCATGGGTTCTTTCTAGAGAGTGAAATATGTACAACTTTGATTTAAAAAATAGCTGGTCAAACTCATTCTCTTTAGTTTTATGGCACTGGATGACACCTTCTGGGTTATCTGGGGGACATCAGCATTAATGATCAGTTAATATCATAATTTACTTTATTTTCATTGTTCAAATAGATACCATAGCCTCTCCTGAAATTGTTTCTTTCCTTCTTCTTGAGATGAATTCATACTTTGAGTTTCGATATCATTATTGTGAGTCAGATAAGTGTGAATCGCAAGGGGTTAGTTACAGTTCAATAAAAACATCAGAACAGAAAATGGAACCTATCAGTTCCTCAACTAACCTCTACATGTCTTGTCCAGTAACAGATAGTGGACTTGTGAAGCCAGTACTGGCTAATTTTTCTGGGGAAACAAAAGTCTAGTTTTACCTAACTCTTTTTTTTGTTTTTGTTTTTTGAGACAGGGTCTCGCTTTGTAGTTCAGGTTGGCCCTGAGCTCACTATGGTGCCCAGGCAAGCCTTGAACTCAGCAATCCTCCTGTCCCTGCCTCTCGAGTGCTGGGATTACAGGCGAGAACCACCACGTCCAGCATTGTAGTGTGTGGTGTTGATTGTTGGTGGGCGTGTCTCCATGCCCAGCATTATATGTGGTTACCAGGGATCGAACTCAGGACCTTGCGCTTGCGAGGCAGGCGCCGGAACCACTGAGCTAACCCTCCGGCCCTAGTTTTACCTAACTCTTGGTTTCATCAAGAGTGACAAACTCTCCAAACAGATAAGATGAAAAAGCCCTTGGTTATGGACTGGATAACATCTCTCCCAAAAAAGGTATGTAGGAGTCACCATCCTCAGTGTTTCAGAAAGTGACTTTGTCTGGAAAATGCTGTTGCAGACACCATGAGTTACCTTAAGATAAGGTGCGAGTAGGAAGACTCTTTCATGTAATGCAAGTGGTGTTCGTATAAACAGAAGGACACACACAAACGAGGAAGCAGAGCCTGGAGTTCATGCTCTCACACACCAAGGACATCCCAGGGCTGGGAGAAGGTAGAGGAGAAGTTCTGCCTCAGAGTCTTTGGAGGAGCATGGGTTTTTTCTAAAATATCTTGCTTTTAGACTTCCAGTCTCCTCAACTATAAAAGGGAAAATTTTTCTATTTTCTACAGCCACCCACTGTGAGATACTTTGCTGTATCAGCCTTGAAAATCTCTCTCACTTCTCTTCCTTCCCGTTACATATACCTATATATAGACATATAATAAATATATATGATATATTTATATAACATATGTATGTCATAATTTTAATAGTGCGTTTATACTAAGACTTCGTTGGGAAATCAAGTGGAAATAATGACGAGTTGGAATGTGCTTATCTTCTGACCTTTGAAAGAACTAATAGAAGCAAAACTCTTCATTTAAATGCGTGTCATTTTCTCCACCTTTCCGCTCATCGATGTCCATCCCGAGATGGTCTCCAGTCACAGCCACCAAGGCAAAGCCCGTGACAAATCACAGTTCTTGCAACGGCTCTAGTCTCATGACCAAAACTATCTCCAAATCATTTTTAACTGAGTTCAGTCATTTTCCTATCACACTGGAGGTCAAGGGCCTTCAAAATAGCCAACTTTTACAAGAGGACACTCTTTACTACATTACAGGTTGCAACTTCTTAATTTTTGGGGCATGCATTTTAAACTGCCAAAACTGATTGCTAAAAAAAAAAAAAAAAAAAAACTGATTGCTAAAAAAAAAAAAACTGATTGCTAGCACTTTTATTCAATTTGCATTTCTTGTTTTTCTCTCTCTCCTTTCTTTCTTTCTTTCTTTCTTTCTTTCTTTCTTTCTTTCTTTCTTTCTTTCTTTCTTTCTTTCTTTCTTTCTTTCTTTCTTTCTCTTTCTTTCTTTCTTTCTCTTTCATTGTTAAGAGAGGGTCTCATTTTGTAGTCCAGGCTGGCCCTGAGCTCACTATGTAGCCCAGGCTAATCTCAAACTCACAGCAATCCTCCTGCCTCTGCCTCCCGAATGCCGGGATGACAGGCATGAGCCACCATGCCTGGCATTGTAGCATGCTGTACTGATCACTGGTGGGCATGAGTCACACCCAGCATTGTGGTACGTTGGTTACCAGGGATCGAATTTGGGACCTTGCGCTTTCAAAACAGACACTGGAATCACAGAACTAAACCCTCAGCTTCTCAATTTGCATTTCTTAACCTCTCTCTCTTTTATGGCACCTGCAGCCACCCTTACTTCTCCTTCACATGATTAGCTTTGTCTCTCCTCCTCTTTTTGATGACATCATATATTCATTATGAACTCATCTAAACCTAATTGTTTGCACCACAGTCACCTTATTTCCTTCCTCATCTATCTTTCTTTGTTTTATGGACCTAATAAACAAAATTTCCCATGATTACTAAACCATGGATATATGAGTGGGCATTGTGGCTAGCTCTTGGCAACTTCAAGTTGGTCTCCAAAAATGCTAGATCCTAACCACCCTTTTTTTTTTATTTTTTTAGCTATACAATATGGTTTCCTGCAATAGTAAGCAAGATGTCAAACATACTTCTTTATATTAGCCAAACAGTTGAATTTTCTCTTGACAATAAAACAAATAAAAGTCTTTAGCATTAGACTCATCAGTTCATAAATTCAAAAGGGGTCACCTGATATAGTTTCTACAAAAATTGAGAACATCTGGAAGACATCACCTAACATTTAAATGGACATTATAAAATAACAAAATTCAACAGGTTTAGGTTCATTGCACATATTTTGCATTGAACTCTTCCTGACAAGACTATCACAATGCAATTGTACTTCCTAGAAGTATCATAAATGTTTTTCTGGCTAATTCAAATCAAGTGTGCTCGATGGTTGCAAAAGCCAGGCGAGCAGGAAAATTTGGAGAACACATTGTCCACTACAGCTTCCCATGACTACACAGCACAGCACATATTTTTCTGGGGGAGAACACAAGTTGAGCTTCATTATAGAGCATTCTACCTCGTTCTACGTATGGGTTTCTGTTTCAAAATTGAATGCTGAAACTGACAGCGATCCATTTACTGAAGAGAGGCCTGTCGAAAGCATCTGGAATTTGAGAGACCACCCAAGGGAGTTGAAAACACTTCCTCCTCTGGGTTCTCCCAGCTGTACCCCTGTATTAGGTCAGATCTTCAAACAGTAGGGTATTTTCACTTTATTATTGGAGCCCCCTTAGCAATATCTTCATTGAGTTTTTGTTTAATATCATAGCCTCCATCTTCAAAGAGGCCTAATTCAAGAAGGGTCAATCTGAACAATCATATAAAATGAAGCTGGAGTTGAAGATATTGTTTATGTCATTTAAAAGTTCAGGAACCCACATAAAAACTCTTTGCATTTACATCCTGAAATAAGATTTTTTTCACCCAATAATGTATATGCTTATTTGGGAACACAATGTAATGCAAATTATATAACCAGCTTATTTTCTGTTTGCTTTAAAAGCCAAAAATTTCAACTCAATTCAGTTCAGTAAGCAACTAAAGAATTTGCTTATGTACTGCACCCAATGGCATACTCCTTTTCCTTTTAATATTTGTTTTATAAGTTGTTTCTATTTGTCTCAACAGATGTTATGATTCCATTTTATAAAAGACTTCAAACATTTTGGATGTGGATAGAAATAAATCTAAAATCTAAAATATTCCTTTATAATTTCATTTTTAAAAAATAAGTTAGAAGGACCCAAGTAATAGTTTTCTTTCAAAATACCATGACAATGAAAGAACAAAAATCATCACACTATTGTATTATAACTCTAAGTAACAATAATAATACCTCTTATTACATCTTTTTTAATAGTGTACTTTTTTTAGTTTTGTGATTCTCAGAGGTATACAAAATTCAAAAAGAAACTGAAGATAAATACATGCTTTTGCTCTCTTCCACAGAGCATTAATAGCTTTTAGAATTGAAATTGTTTTATTAATTTGATTAGGGTGAAGAAAAATCCAAGACTCTAATGAATAATTCAGATTTCTGTCAGATCCTAGAAAGCCTAATGGAAAGTACTGTTATACTCAAAAAAATGCCCTCACAGTAGACCGTACATTTAATTTTCAATAACATTGATTTATTGTTTTATAAAGAAAAATAATAAATATAATGAATTACCCCCATATTTCCTGATCTGAGTCACTATAAAATAACTGCTGTAGTTTTACATTTCCAGTGTGAAATATTAAATGCATAAATCAAAACAAAATTATTTTTCATCTAGAGACAGAGAGAGAGAGAAAGAGACTGGTTCATGAGACTGACAAATTCATTTTATTTTAAAATTAATGTTTTAAGGAAAAGCACTCCATTGAATTCCTACCAGTTTTAAAAATAAAAAAAAAGAGCTCATGTTTTACTATTTTGCCTGTGATGTTTTTCAAATAAATACTCCACGTAGAAAATTATTAGGTCCTTATAACCCCAAACTTATCAAGACCCAAATTGTACTTTCTTACATGAATCATTTTCCTTTCCCACTTCCTGGCGCATAGAGTTTCCTTTTTTCATAATTGTTTCATCCTAAGTTGCCACCCAGAGATAAGGTTCCCTCACAATATGCTTCTCTGATGCCACCAGACTGGCATTTTTGTAATTCAAATATTCTCTAGCAGCTACCACTAAGCAAGCAATCACATAATGAGAAGAGCATTATCCAATGAGGATGATTCAACAGAGACACAGATTTTCACATAGGCAGAAACAGATCCATTTACTTTTACATTTTCTCAAATTCCTTGCCAAAATTTCATTGAGAAAAAGCAACAGTAGTTTGCATACTCTATTAAAAAAAGTAAATCTAAGTATAAGAGTTCATTTTCACGTTTACAACCTCTCAGCTTTTGTGACTGTTCAACAATCAACCACAAGAGTCTTGGAGAAGAGGCAGTGAAATCTCCCTACTAAAAAGCACCTTCCTTTGACAGATGAGTAACTCTGAGTTAATAGACCAAGAAAAAAAAAATTAAATCACCTAATGACCATGAGATTGGAAACCTAGAGACACACATAGCTTTACTAATGTTTAGATACATTCTAAAAACAGACTAATTGCAACCAGCACATTTTTTAAGTTTGATCTCTTATATGATTTTTAAATGACAATATTTATTTGTCAATTAATAGAACAATTTACGGACTGATTCTAAAACCAAAGAAGTTTACATGCAAATGTTTTAGTTTAAAAAAATATCTTGTTCATCACACGGCAAAATACAAAGTGATTTCAATTAGAAAAGAATGTGAAAAAGACAAGGACTCAATGTCATTATTTTAATCTTTTAAAAATTTGATGTCGTTTTAAAGTGTTGTGCTTTCTGGAGAGTTTCATAAAGAAAAGAATGAATCTCTGAAGTCTCAAAAATTACCGTCTGGAGAAGATCTGAACAGGCCTCCCTAAAAATAACAAGGGGCTGTAGACTTCATAAACATTTTTAGAAATTAAATAGCCGCTAACTTGTTCCATATGGAAGCAAATTCACAGAGTCCAATGTGTTGTTCATGGAGACCATCAAAACACAGACACCAAAGGAAGAGGCAAAGTCTTCCTCGAAGTCATTCATGAGAAACCAGCGGAAACAGATGATCTTGAAACCCCTTTTCAAAAAGCTAAGGGCTCTAAAAGCCACATGACACTCTTACTCCAAGACCCCAGAGGTAGGCAACCTTTGGCCATCTTGAAAGATAATCAAACAGTAATAAAGTACTCCTCAAATTAGGACAGTCACAAAGTTGCCCAAATCGTAGACAAGATGGTAGTTATAAAAGCCAAGCCATAAATTATGTATATTATTTTATCCAAAAGCATACTCTCTTAGAAATGTACTACCACAATATGCTGAAAACTTGAGGGGACATATAGATTTAAAATACTGGAAATACTAATTGATCATTTGCACACAGAGTCACACACAGCTTCTCCAAGTGGCCCATTCAACCTTTCATCCTTGCGCTCAGAATTCTAAGTAGTCACAAGTAGTCTTTCCAATCTCAGTTTTTGCTTCTTGATTTTTTTGTCTTTTGTAGTCGCGTGTAACAAAGAAAATGGGAAGGCAGAAAACGAATAGCACATGCTCCCATCTGTTAGCCTGTTTACTAATTTTTTCAGCGTCAGCTCATCCACCAAGGGTTCATTCGTCCGAACTTTATGGAAGTTGGAGAAATTGGTTTCCTCTGGAGAAAAAAACGTTTAAACTTCAAAGTATTCCCCTATATTTGTCCTCCCGATTTTCCCTTTTTGATCTTTACATCTGCTGTTGCATAGATTAGAGGACCCTGAGATTTCTACCTCACCTCTGACGATCCCAAACACATGGTTAATATTTAACATACAGAACTTCGTGTTCCCTTTGTATGACTTCTAATTTGGAATGGAACTGTCACGAGAAATAAAATTTAAAGAAAAGATGATATTGAGTATATCTTTAAGACTTAATTTATTCTGGGTTTTATAATTTAAATCAAATGGACTTTTCTAAGTAAAAGGAAGGTTAAATTTCTGGGGGCGGTTGCCATAGCAAAAAGTAATAGGAAAATCTATAGGAAAAAAGTTCAGGAAGGCTGGTGTAGCTGATTGCATTCACGCTGTGGAGACGCAGCAGGCCGTGATATCATTACTTACACGATCACTATAGGATGTTTGTTCTTGGGTAGCAGCTGAAGCATAGGAACTGTGACTGAGGAGAAGGGATAAGTATGTAAATTATCACCGTGCAAGGTAAAATTTCTCAGAATTGGAGTTTGCATGAGTTAAGGGTTGAAAGCTTATCTCATCAAACTAAGAATTTAAAATTAACTGATTTTAATCTGGTTCTATGAACATCAAGTGGTTGGCTTGGGGGGGGGTAGTGCAGAGTCGAAGCGATTTCCCAATGTCTTTCAATTTTGAGACCACTTTGTAAAATAGTTGGAACAGATGACCATTTGTGGTACTTCATTTGAAGGAAAAAAATACTCTCTAAAGTTGTATTTCTCCATTAGCTGCACAGAAACTCTTGCTATTAAAAGATTAATTTTCAGGCTTTGAGGATGGAGTTCAGTATGGTAGAGCATTTATTCCATGAGGCCCAGCATTGAAACAAAAATAAAGCTTAACTATTATTTTACATGACTGCCTAATAAAACTGATTACTTACAGGAGGTGGAAGTGGGATATAGAAGACAAACTAATTTTCCTCAGTGTGCATTTTCATTTTGAACGTACGACCATGTATGAATAATATGCTTTGAACGTATCCCCAAACAACAAATATTGGAAGCACAATCACCAACGCAAGTACTAGGGGATGAAACACATTGTTCAGATCATGAGGGCTCCAGGGTTTGGAGCTGTGAGTTCAAGTCTCTCTTCAGGTGTTTTCCAACCTTTTCCCTTTCACCACAGAGCAATGTAGCACAAAGGACATTTACCAGGTGACAAGCTGATGACTCAGTGTCCTACATCGGCTTTGACTTTGCAGTCTCCAGAACTACAAATCAAACAAGCTGCCTTTTTTTAAAATAAATTACCCAGGCTCAGATATCTATAATAGCAGCACAAAATTATCAGATAATCACCTGAGAAAAATTTTCAAATTTGTACTAAAATTTTTTTGATTAGAAAAAGATTTTTTTGAGATTTTAGGTCTTCTGGGAATGCCAAATAAAATGTGAGATGTAAATATTTGTGGAAAAAGAACCAGGCATAGTGGCACACATCTGTGACCCTAGCTATACAGGAAGCTGAAGCAGAAGGATCATAAGATCAAGGCCAGACTCGGCAATTTAGTAAGACTCTATTATTCATTTATTTACTTACTTACTTTTTTTTTTTTTTGGTTGTACCAGGGATTGAACAGTAAAAGTCTATTTGAAAAATGAATAAATAAAAAGGACTGGA
This sequence comes from Thryonomys swinderianus, assembly GCA_004025085.1. NCBI lineage: Eukaryota > Metazoa > Chordata > Mammalia > Rodentia > Thryonomyidae > Thryonomys > Thryonomys swinderianus. Next base: position 11,315 of record PVIC010001241.1, read on the forward strand.
GATGTCACTTAGTGGTCTCTAGGTTTAAAAAAAAAATAACTGAAAGCCAGATGACTATGAGAAGAATCAATATATTAAAAATACATCTCTGTCAACCTCCCTGAGTTATGCTAGCTGCTGTAACAACTCCCAATCTCAGGGACTTAACAAAATAAAGGGTTTTTTATTGCTCACATCACAACACAAAGAGTTGGAAGCCCTCCCTGGGCAACTCTCGCCCAAGCAATGCCTCATGGGTAAAAGTTTCTCCAATCTTTGTTACGCTACCATCCTCCATTTTCACCAAGGAAGGAGAAGAGGAGTGCACAACTTTATGGTTTAGATCTTAAATCCCCCACACACACACACCCAAGTCCCGTGTGTTTGAAAACTGATCAGATCATAAGGATTAGTCCACTGACGAGTTCACGGCTATATACACTGTTAGGAGGCAGGGACTGATCAGAAGGAACAGGCCTCAAGGGCATGACCGCTTTGCTTTCTGCCTGCCGTCCCTTGCCCTCCTGCCCTCCTGCCCTCCTGCCATGTTCTTTCCTCCTTGAAGGCTGAGCCCTTTGACACCTGGAGCCAAAATAAGCCATTTTCTTTATGTTGTCCACATGGACTATTGTGTCTCAGCACTGAGAAAATGACTAACACAGAGAATTTAATAACACAGGAGGTTTTATAGTAAGGATGGAAGTTACCTTTGCCCACATCCTGTGGCTCTTTGATTTAGACCAAGGGATATTTCTAAAATGTGTCTTCTTATCACTGGGCATGGCGACACATATTTGTAATCCTAGCACTCTGAGAGGCCGAGACAGGAGGATCTAGTGAGTGTAACTTAGTGCATTAGTGAGACCTTGACTCAAAAGAACTTTTAAAAGGTTGATAATATATCTCAGTATAAAGACCCTTGGCTCAATGCACAATGTCACCAGAAAAAAAAAAAATTTTTTTTTTGAGACAGGGTCTCACATTGTACAGAAGTGAGACTATTTGAGTCACTATATAACTCAGATAAGCCTGTAGCTCACAGCAGTTCTCCTGCCTCTACCTCCTGAGAGCTGGGATTACAGGTGTGAATCACCATGCCCGGCACTGTGATATGTGGTTACTGGGGATCAAACTAGGGACCTTGTGCTTACTAGGCAGGCACCGGAACCACTAAGCTAAATCTTCAGCCCCCAAAATAATTTTTTAACTTTTGTTTTGTGCTCAGGACAATAAAGTAAGATGGATGAACATCCAATTAGTCGCTTGACTAATTCTCCCTTCCACTCATCTAAATCCATTTCAATTTTCCACCCATAGTCTCTCATCAAGTTTAAACTCTTGTACCCAAAGCAGGACTAATTCAGTCCCTTCTGCATACACACTCAAAGGACAAGCAATCTGCTTCCCACACGCACGTTCTTTACCCAGTAGTGTGATAGAAACATGACTGTGGCATTGAACCCACCGATTTTGGATAAGTAGAGTCACACGGTAGACACTGGTTCACTATGATGGGGAGGCAGTACCTAAGTTGACCTTAATTCTGCTCTCTGGAGGCCTCTTCTGTGAGCCATCTTTCTGGCCCACAGTTCTGTCTTCTGACTGGCTTTGTCACACGCTGTCATGCTCAGTCATATCTGATGGAGATGTCTCAGAACATGACCCTCTTAGAGGCCATAGAGCACTCAAAGCTTTTCTTGCGGTTCATGGAAGGTGGAGACCTACTTTGATTAGTATACGTCCCATAAAAACAAAATGCTTGTACAGGGATCTACATGCGAGCAATTTGTATGGGAAGTTATGTTGTGAAGCAGTAGGAGCATGTAAGAGTAAGGTACAAAAGGAAGGCAAGCCAACAGGGGTGGGGGTGGGGGTTCCCAAGTAGGTTAGCACTTAAAGAAATTGGAGCTCAAAACTTCTGTGGACCCTCAAAGAGACAACATAGAACATGCTTTCCTTAGAAGGCAAATGTAAGATATCCTCTCTCTTTCTCTCTCTCTCTCTCTCTCTCTCACTTAGATTTAAGATCACACCTAGGGTTTTTATTCCAAGTACCCCTGAAGCCAGAAAAGGTCCCCAGAGCAGAGCACCCTAGACACAGGATGTATATGTGGGGTGACCCGGCATAAGCTACAGAGACAGAGACTGTCTGCAACGATAGCGTCTCCTACAGGGCCCGAGCATAACTTAACATCGAACTGTCACAGGCTCGTCAAATAAGCTACGTTCATTGTTTTTTGGCAATACAATTCCGTAGATCACCAAATCGGCTTCCAGCGCGCTTCTCAAGAGCTAGTAAATAATTCCAACTTTATTTCTGAGATGTAATTCTTAAAGTTGCTACGTCGCTTCCCTTTCCCTCCTGCCTCTTTTGCCAAATTTAACCTGGAGGGTGGGGGAAGAAGCTTCCTCGTCCGTCAACAGCCAGCAAGAATCAGTGGATCATCATAAAGAACAGAATCTGATTTCTGATTTCCCTGAGTCAGTTGGTGCAACTACCACCAACTGTGTCAGCCCAACTTTTCTTGTTTCAGATTTCAAAACAGCTTTCTAAACGAACACTTCCGAACATCCACTCCTGCTCATCTCTGCCTGCAGAGCCAACTCTTCAACGCCTCCAAAACACAGTCTGAGACGGCAAACCGACAACTTTCATTCTTTACAGCCAGCCACCCCGCAGCTACAGGCAGAGTAGGAGCTCGTTCTGCCCTCCAGTTACTGCAAGTGACAGTTTTAATAAATATTCTACCGCTAAATCACACGAACAGTCATCTTTATATCCTTCAACATCAGTTGTCTCACTACTTGCCTTTCGGTTGTTTGTTTGCTGCTGACGACAAAACTCAGGGCACCACATATTGCGGGCAGGTGTGGTAGCACTGACTGCTACACCCGGCCCCCTAACTGGAGTTTAATGGCCGTACTGCCCTTCTGATATAATTGTCCCGATTAGGATAAGTGACCTCAGCCACTATAACAATCTCCACAATCCCACATTTTGACACTAAAAGGCATATTTATCACTTAGGCCCAGTTGGATACAAACGGGCAGCCCTCGAAGGCAGTGTAGTCCCCAGGAAGACCAAAGGTTATGATTGCTTCCAATTCATGGTGGGACTTTCTCAGTCACCATGATAGAGAAGCAGCTGGGAAGACAAGCAGGCATTCTGGAGCTCAGGCCTGGACCTGGTGGGCATCCCTTCCAATGATGCTTCTTTAATACTAACTTAATTGCAAAGGAGGCTGAAACTGTTATCTGCATGTGGAAGAAGAAATAGGCTCACCTGTAGCAGTATGACAGTTCTAATGTGCTACAACTTCAAATAGGGACTAACCTTGAAAGAAAGGACCCAGTCCCTTAAAATAAATCTTCATATTTATTATGGATGATAACTGGTTCTCTGTTATCTTGTGAATCGCACCAAAGTAACTTGGCAAAAGTTACTTAATGTTTGGTATGTTTACTGTGTTTTGTATGTTTTAAAATTTGTCCTGTACCTATGTATTACATAATATGGTGTGTACAAAGCTATCTGCGTGTGCTCACTTCGGCAGCACATACACAAAGCTATCTGCGTAATTCTTCATGAGGGATGAAAGGGATATTTTAAAAGTTTATGCAGGACCGGAGATTTAGCTCAGTGGTTCCGGTGCCTGCCTCACAAGCGCAAGGTCCTGAGTTCCATCCCGGTAACCACATACAATGCTGGGTGTGGTGACTCACCAACAATCAACCAGCAATCAGCACCACATACCACAGTGCCGGGCATGGTGGCTCGCACCTGTCATCCCAGCACTTGGGAGGCAGAGACAGGAGGATTGCTGAGTTCGAGGCTTGCCTGGGCTACATAGTGAGCTCAGGGCCAGCCTGAACTACAAAGTGAGACCCTGTCTCAAAAAAAAAAAAAAAAAAAAAGTTTATGCAGTTCTTCCAAGTGCTGGCTTTTGAAGCTGATACCCTGGTAAGATACAGTTCCACAGTCATCTCATTCCCGTACATGTCGCTTCTTAGTCTCTGTGGATTCTGACCCGAATGCCTTCTTTCGTCATGACCCTTGTATCCATCTTCATCTTGGTAAAAGACTTCATGCTTTGGAAGTCTTTTTGCTCAGTAGCCCAAGTTTGACCTTCTGTAAATGTGAAAATAAAAATATGCTAGCAGAGGTTTGAACTTCGTCAAATGTTTTCCAGAGCAGTCGTTTTCTAGAGTCATCAGAGGCCATGTGAGGGAGATTGTAATGTGTACGTCACACACAGAGAGCAAGTCTCAGAGATCAGGTCCGCCATGGCTGGTAGAAGAGAGACTGCTCCCTTTGTAACAGCTGCATCGCTTTCCGGAGCTACTCAGCTGACCTCTGCCGTCACCTCTTCGCTAATTTCCCACATCTTCAAGCCTTACCCCACGCCTTTCTGGGCTAGGAGCACCCTCTGTTCTCAGCAAGACTGACTCGAGTCTCAGCTCCACTTCCAACTTTACCTGGGGAGCTGAAAATACAATTTAAAAACCGCCAAACTTTTAAATTGACTTTACTGATACGTTTTAGGTATGCATTATGATGGTACTCCTCATTGGGAATCTGAACCTGTACATGGCATATCTTGATTCTTATTTTTTCCCATTCCCTTTTCCTCCCTCTGGCTCCTTCCACCTTCCATATACATAAGTATTGCTTCCACTTTTTCCTCTTTACCTTCGAATTTTTTCTTGCCCTTCTTTGTTCCCTTGATCCAAGTCCCCTCACCATTTGAAGATTTTCTTCCTATTTCACAATATCTATTGTACATTTTCACCAGTGTAAATGAAGTCCAAAAACACAATACTGATCACAACGGATGCCCTTAAGTGCTTACTATGTTCCAGCTATTATGCTTAATTTCTTATAAATAAACTTATTTAATCATCATAGATACCACCTACGTACTATTATTTTCTCCATGTTATGAAAGATGACACTTGAAAAGTTCAGGAATTTCCCCAGGGATAACCTGCTCGTGGTAGCAGAGCTGGGACTTGGAGCAGGACACTGTCTCTAAAACATGAACTTTCACACATTTTCTCCCTTCCAAGGACTCCTTTTGGGGTCCATAAGCAATGGTCTATTTACAGTAAGCCTGCAACCACTGTCAGCCATCACAACAGAAGAAAATTAGCATTTTACTTGGAAAAAAAGACGTGCCAGATTGATACTATCTAGATTTTTAGAGAAGAATTAGCTTTAGGATGTTTCACATTGATTAACTGAAGATGATCACTTAGTCCAGCATTATTATTTCAAAAATTACTTGCAGCTATTTACCCTGGCAGAAAATCAGTAGGCGTCGTCATTATTTAAACCCCGTTGCTGAGGTACTGTATCACAGAGCTGTGTCCTGAGTGGGTGCTCAATGAGAGAAGACAGCTATTCAATCACCTGGACCCCAGAAAAACAGAAATGAAAAATGCGGAGCTGGACAAGGCCAGGCCAGGACGGAGACGCAATGAGTGTTGGTCATCTCTCCTTTTAACTGGGCCGTGTCTATATAACGGTAGCACAAAAGTCGGTTGGTTTGTCTATTTGAATGAGACCAAAATTTAGTCAAAGTATAAAGTGATCCATAAGTGACTTTTACTAGCCCATAAGCAGAATGTTTGTGTATAGATTCTGCTCAACTTACAATGAAGTCTTCTCCTGAGAAATGTATTGTAAATTGAAAATATCAAGTCAAAAATGGATTTAATGCACTTCTCCAACTGAGCATAATTGATGAGCAGCAGTACACTGTAGTGTTAGTACAACTAACAGTTGTTTAGCCACGACTGTGGAGCTGACTGGGAGTAATTGGTCCGCTGCCATTGTCCGGCATCTCAAGAAAATATCCTACCGGTTATAGCTGGCTTGGGAAAGGATCAAAATGCAAAATTTGAAGCGTGGTTTCTACTGAATGTCTACTACTTTTACACCCTCATAAAGTTGAAAAATTGTAAGTCAAACCAACGTAAGTCAGCGACTGTCTGCATAGTGTATACAGAAAAAAAATGTTTACTGACAAGACTCTGTAGCCCCCTCTTTGAGTGTTTGATAAATTAAACAAGCAGAATACAACGGCGACAGGAGCTCCATGTGTTGCTCGTGTGTGGGATCCGTCGTGCGTGTCGTTTGGTAGTAGAGGGAAGCACCTCACCGAGAAGGAATTTCATGAAAGCAAGTGTCCAATCACAGAGCGTGTAAAATGAAACAAGTACAGGACTGAGACCTGCAGTGCCATTTGCGGAGTCACTACCAGCATACTTGGGCTTCCCAGCTGATTTTCTTGTTCTTAGGATGGAACCAGCAAGGTTCAAAGACAGGGTACAGTAGGCGGTTGGCTGTATGACTTCACCTGAAGGATATGACAAGCACGTTGCCCCGAGATACCTGCCTGCCTTTTCACACCCGCCATCTTCATCCTGAAATTTCCACTGCAATTTTATTTTGCCAAAGTCATTTCATCTATGAAAATAAGCATGTTGCCTGAAGATGTTACCTTTAACTCAGTCATGGTCTCTTACACAGGGATCCACTTTCTCCCAAGAACACAAGATGCCGTGTTTTCTGACAGAGCTCAGTGATCAGAGGGAACACAACACAAGACAGACACATTTAATCATAAGACGTGGAAGAAAGAAAGAGAAATAATTAGGACTATCCTGAATGTGAGCGTCGAGCATGGTTATTTCTGAAGAGCCAAAGCATTGAGGGTCCAGAAGATGTTTACAAGGGTTCATGTAAAGGTCCCAAGTAACTTGGCCAACAGGGTGGAGGCAGTGGGGGGAGGGCCCCGCTTTTATGTGTCAGAGAATAGAAGAAAGGGCAAAACATGGGAAAATACATGGTTTATGAAACTAAAGAAGTTCTGTTGGGAAGGAGATCAGAATAGAATGACTAAGGTCCAAATTCATTATCCTGGGGGCTGGGGATTTAGCTCAAGTGGTACCGCACCTACGTTGGAAGCACAAAGGGCCTGAGTTCAATCCTCAGCACAGGAAAAAAAAAATTCATTATCCTCAGACATCCACCATTTTCACCTTCATATATTAGTTTCCTAGAGCTGTCGAAGCAAATCACCACAACTGTGGGGGCTAAGAGACCAGAAATGTGTCCTCTTATAGTTCTGGGGGCTACGAGCCCAGGCGAGGTATCACGTGGGCTCTGCAGTCTTTGAGATGCAGGGGAGATTCTGACCAGGGCTTTTCTCTCTGTCTTTGGACGTTGCCAGCAATCCTTGGCATTCTTTGACTTTAGACAAATCATGTCAAACTCCGGCTGTCATCCCGCGGTGCTCCCTGTGCACCTGTCCGATCTCTTCCCGTGGGGACTCGGGTTAGGCGTACTTTAATTGAGCATGACATCCTCTCGACTTGGTCGCAGCCTCGCAGATTCCATTTACATGTAAGGTCACAATCACGGCTCCTTCCACACATCAACCCCCAGCAATGGCCTTTATGCACCAAGCAGTGATACCTTTGTGTGAGTTATCATTATCCTTAGAGCCTTCCCACAATGCAGACAGGAGAAGTGGCCACTCAGCTGAAGGAGGCAATTGAGGAAAACTCTCATCACTGTGGTTAGAGGCCAAAGAACTCTTGGATACTTATGATCATATTCTTATTATGTTCTTCTATCTGGAGCTTTAGCTGCATTAACATTTCCATAAAGTTTTCTGAGTCTCACCCTTGGCAATAATCCAACGCATGAGCACAACACTAAGGCATTGCTGTACAGGCACAAAGGGCCACTGTTAGAGGAATAAGGAAGAGAGAGGAGACCTAATCCCAGAGACAAAGCAAACTGTACAGTAAATCAGTAATAACCTTAATACCACACAAAAGGAGGCTTATGAGACAGTTCTGACAACACAAAACTAAACAAAATAAAAGGTAGGCGCTGAATAAGATCACGACCTAGGATGGCCACTAGACATATTTAATATATAGTTTTTTTTTCAATTCCATAGTTTTTACCACTTTTGCTTTTACACACACAAACACACACAAAGTAAGGTAAAGAAACAAATTAAACAATCAGTCACTGAATAAATGGAAACCAAATTATCTATGGTGCCCACTGAAAATAGGCCAACGTCAATACACCTGCACATCCATGCCAGCCACAATCAGCCAAAATGAATCAGTCAACTGTCACTCGGCATTTAGGAATGTCAGCCATTAAGAGTGGTTGTTTCAGAAGAATGGTTTTAAAGGAAAACAGAGACACTGTTGAAATCAGCATTGTACATTAACAATGCGGGTCCATAACACCTGAACTAGAAAAGCTGGAAAACTTTAGAGATCTTAGAAGTAAGAGAAGTGATCTCTCCACTCTTTAAAATTGAATAGAATGCTACTTAAGAGATTTAAAATCTGAAACTACAGGTTACTTAATAATGTTGCTGGAATGTAGACTAACACCAATCCCAACCCTTCAACAAACTCAGTCTTACAACCTTTTATTTACAAATTCCGCTAAGGCCAATGGAAATTAGATCTTGAGCTGCTAACTCTTCTTATATTGCTGAAAAGACAGCAAAAACCTATCCACTATGTATGGTGTGCCACACATTTCTAGAAACTGACTATTCAAATGTAAGTAAAGCAAAATCCTTATTCTTTGAAGTAAGTCATTACCCATTCCTCTTAGTGGAATCAGTCACACATGTGTCAATTCAGAAACGGGGGTCTGACTCAACACAAGAGAGATTTGCAAGTTTGGGGGTTTTTACCTACTATGTAAGGATCTTAGTATAAGACTAATGTTTCATACCCAGAAGTTCCTTATGAGTTTCAAGAACCTTTTGTACATACCTTAGAAATGGATGAAAAGATGACACAATATGTTTCATAAACTATACTGAAAAGCCTGAAAAAGTCGATTATTATAGGGTCAGCAATATTAGGACCCATTTTCATTATTTATTACTAAGAAAAGCAAGCAGTGTGCAAAGTGAAAAACATGGGGAGAAAAACAGATCGCTGGGTCCTAGTCCGAGAATCTTACAGAGCTTCCTAAGTTTCCCACTAGGCTTTGCCTTCATGCTCCGTGATCCTTATTAGTACTTATTAATTTTACAAACTGTTGGGTTTCAATAGGAAAACTTCACACATGCATAAACATACTCTGAGCATATCCATCCTCCTTCTCCCCACACACACCCCTGTTCCTTATTCCCTTTTCCTTGTCTAAAAATAGTCTCCCATCCACTATCATGCCATCTTTTGGGACTGCACATAGTAAGAAACATACAGTACTTGTCTTTCTGTATCAGGATTTTTTTTTACACTGCTCTCCCATACCACCCATTTTCCTGCAAATGACATAATTCTGTTCTTTATGACAGGACAATGCATATTTGTGTGTATATGTGTATGTGATATATATATATATATATATATGTATACCCATTCATACACATATGATGCCTATATGTATATGGGTACCTGGGCTGGTTTGGTATCTTGGCAACTGTGGCTTGTGCAGTAATAAGTACAAGTAAGCCAGTATCCCTATAGCATGCTGACTTTTTAATTCCTTTGAGTATTTCCCAAGGAGTGGTACAGCTGGGTTATATGGCAGTTATATTTTTGGTTGTTTTGTGAAGGACTGGTTTGCACGGAGGCTGCACTAAGTTCCTTTCCGCCACATCCTCCATGGCATTTAAGGTTCTTTCCTTCTTCGTAGCACAGCTGGAGTCTCACTGGGATGAGTGGAATCTCACCGTAATTTTGATTTGCGTTCTCCTGATAACTAAGGTGTTGAATATTTTTCCTGTATGTATCCCTCATTAGCAATTCTTTGAAAGGCATTTTTTTGAATGTTTGTCCATATGTTGATTGGGCTATCTGTTTTCTTGGCATTAAGTTTGAATTCTTTATGTTTAGAAATTATACCTTCTTTTGCAAAAAACGTGGCTGGAAAGGACTGTCTCACATTCTGTAGACACCTCTTCACTTGCTGTTTCCCCTGCTGCTGTACAGAAACTTTTTAATTTTATGAGGCCCATTTGTTGATTCTTGCAATTATTTTCTTGTGCAGTTAGAGTCCGACCCAGGCCAGTCTTTGCCTGGTCCTATAGCTTCTAGTTTTTATCTTGTGTCTTCTTCTAGCAGTTTCAAACTTGACAGGTTTTAACTTAGGGCTTTGATGCATTTTGAATTGATTTTTGCAGAGGAAGAGATAAGAATCTAGCTCCAGTCTTCTACATACGAACAAGTGATCTGCAATCCTCAGGGTCAATTCGATCAGTCCTGTTTTTAAAGAGTTGTTCAGGTATTCCCAGCTTTCCTCAGAGAAACTCTGTTCTTGCAAAAGTTTAAGTCGAAAACTTAATTTTTCAAAGAATTGTAAACCTATATTTCAAAGATAATAAAGCCAAAAGCATACTCGAATAATGTTCATGCCAAAATTAACCCACTGGAAACTAACAATATAAGTCATATATACAGGCACACATTTAGTTATGTAGTCCTTTTAATGACCTCTGAGCACACATTTGAATGGCTAAAAATCAGATTATCAATAAAGTCATTTGTACCAGTGATCTGATTTTTCACAAAATTTGTTCCTGCATTTATGCCCTGCTTAGAAAATCACTTGTGCTCTGCACTATTTAATGCCAGCCTGAACTCAGATGTACTTCGGTAGATTCTATCACAGTCTAACAGTCAGATATCAGTAACAAGTCAGCCAAACACATTTTTTGTAATCCAATAATGTAATTTTTTATATTAGCTTTACACTTTATAAACTTATTCCCTTCCTTTTAAATACATAGTGAAGTATACTGCTATGTTGGCTACTGATAAGAATATACTTTTTAAAAGAAAATTAACTATTGCTACACCTTTAAGTTTCTAGGTCAGTTTATTTGAAGAAAATTCTGAGATTTCAAGAAGAGCTGCTAAATCATTTACCATTTGCACCTATTTATTAGTATAAACCAGGACTTTTTCCAATATCTTGCAAGCAATGCAAAATACAAATATAAAACTGAAGATTATCTACATCTATAATGCATAGCATAGAGATTATATTTTATGTTCACTGGTATACTGTCATTTTTCTCATTAATTTGTCTTGATGGTAAGAAATGTTATAAAGTTATAAAATAATTTTTCAACAGTAACACTGTTTCATCTCTTTCCTACATAGGGTTTCCCCATGATATTGATTCAGGGGGGAAAAAAATGGTGCTTTAATGAAAAATGTTTTACAACTGTTCTAGCCGAGTGGTTTTGCAAGGAAGAAAAACATGCTATAAATATTCACAACTTTTGGACTATGATTATTGGAAAACACAAGAAATTCCAAGTTGGCTGTTCGTAATGTTCTTAATACGGCCTTCAAGGCTCAGCACGGTCCCTCCTGCCTGCGCGCCCCCGTGGTGGTGAGCTGCTCCCGACCACTGATCTTGAGGGACCCCGGTACCAGGCTTCTTCCTGTCTTGGCATCTTCTGCCATTTCCCTGCCAGCTCTCCTCTGTCCCCAGCTATTACAGTGGCCCACCGTACCACTGTCTTCAACTGTCAAATGTAAGCCCAGCCTCCCTTCCTTTGTCTCTCTGTCTCTGTCGCTGTCCCTGTCTCTGTCTCTGTCTGTCTGTCTGTCTGTCTCCCTCTCTCTCCCTCGGAGTTGTTTCTGTTGATGAACCAATAAGCACACAGCTGAAAACTAAACACTGTACCCGGCTCAGCACAACGTCCTCATTCTCTGGGTATCCAGCATTGCTGTGCTTCACTTCAGTCTCAGGTGAGATGCAGCGTTTGGCTCAGTGCGGCCTCTAGACTGAGTCAGCTTGGTCAGCTTGCTGGAACAGGCGACGGGGCTGGATATCACACGAAACCAGCCAGCCTTCCGGGCCGACCGCTTAAGCGGGTGCTGTCAACGATACTGATGACGACGGAGGGGGCTTCTGCTAGGTACAAACAGCATCTGCTGAGAAAAACGCTAAGCAAGATCACTTCAGACGGGCACATCTAACTTTACTTCCTCAATGGCATCATGGCAGTGCTAAATATGCTCTAAGAAGTTCCTAATTTTGTTTCTTTTCCTCTTGTTTTATTTTTTATTTGTGGGATTCTTTCAATGGCAAGTTTCTGAAATCCCACATTTGCTTTAAAAAAATCTCCGCTCTACCGCCTCACAGAGTTATTCTGAATATAAGGAAGGATTGATCCAGAGCTGAACGGTTTTCCCTAGCGTTTCCATTTTTGTTTCTTGGCTCATGATTTCTCAACTTGATATCCTCAGTGTTCTCATGGCTTCAGACGGGTCTAAGTTTCCATGAACCCGGTGGGCCCTCAAAGGTGGTAATGAACTGGCTAAGCTCACACTGGAATTCATTGCAAGTGCTAGAAGAATACGATGTATTGATTGGCATAGGCTTTGGTCACAGGAACACAGTCAATCCGATACAAGGTTCCTGTGACCCGGCCGGAGGGGGAGGGGCCCTGCCACTGTGCACTCTGGCTGCTCAGCAGCAAAGCAACAAATGTGCATTATATTTGACACAGTCCTCGGAGAGTCACGACTGAGAGGGATTCCATATGCAATAATAAAAAAACTGATTTCCCTTCCATACCTTACATAAATATACTATCAAAATCAAACTACGTTTTCAGTGGTCTGTAAATAAAACCTTACAGACTTCATAGTTGTGTAACGTGCTTTACTTTTGGTTAAATGATTTATTCTATCAACTAATCCTTAGCAGAACTCATACAAAACCCTGAACTTAGACGTGCACATTAGGAGAACGAGTGAACATTTAATCAATGAATATTTGCTGGCTAACGCTTGGACACTTACTGAGTTTGAGGCACATCTGCATGAAACTCCAAAACTAAATTGTGAAAGTGATCAAGATAAGACCTGATGATAAGAAGCCAACCAGATCCAAGAAACAGATGAATTTCTTAAGCACTAGATTTCAAATAACATTCATTGTCTCTCCATTTTATGAAAACTCTTTGTCAGCTTGTGCGAGCTACCATCAACCAAATGAATGGCTTCAAAATAGAACGATTAGTGAAATATCTCAATACCAATAGATTGTCTAGGCATCCTGCAGAACTATGCTTAAGGAAATAAAAGACTCAAACTCAAATTTATTTTGTGATATGACTATTTTTAAAATTAGACGTCTATTCTTAGTCAGCAATTGCTATAAAGAAAACATCCCATAGAGGATTATACTTTGGATTCTGGTACCAGACTGCCTAGATTCAAGTTCTAAATCTGTACTTACGCCTTACATTTCAAATTTTGTCAATAGAAAAAAAATTAAAGATACTAAGAGTAACTATTTTATGCAGGTTGTATGAGGACCAAGTGGACCCAAACAAAATTCCTACCACCCTGAAAAATAGAATCCGAGGAATGTTAATTCTAATTAATATTCTCCATTTTTCCCTTATCTCAGTCCTTCTCCTCCTGCTTTTCCTTCTCCTCTTCATATTAAGAAATGCTATTGAATTGTTTTGTAGATACCTCACCTCCTTATAATGTGTACTGCAAATGGTGCAGCCATGATTGAGATATAACCACTAAAGAAACGCCTTCGACAGAGATGGAGTTGCTGACAAGTTGCTAAACACAATGTTAAATTGTTTGTTATTGTTGTGGAGTGGGAAGCGTCGCTTTTTAAAGACTCCCAGGTTAAAAATGAGCATGATTAATATTCAGAGCAGACAAACTAGTTTATAGTTTGTATAGGCAGAGACTCTGAGGTCAGCCTGGATAATGGAAGGACGTACTCATTCCTGAGCCTGTCATGACACATACTCACAACATCCCCCGCTGTGCCTGGGCACCTCAGGCTCATCAGAAAGAGGTGCGTCCATCAGGTCATGAAGACGTGAACCTCCTGAAGGAGCATCGTGTAGTCATGAGCATCTGGGTGACTCACAGCCTATTTTACGGGTGTAGCTCATCTTCAAAGAGAGATTGAACTGACCATAAACATCAGATCATGGAACATAAGCTTTTCCAAAGACTCCTCATAAAAAGCACAATAAAAATAAATACAGCTATTGCCTAAAATTCAAAGTCTCACCCAAATTTATTGTGAATCAATGCATCATTGCTCATGTTCTCTTTTTGGGCAATATATGTACACTACTGAACTGAATTTTTTCTAAAACGCTGACAGAGCTATCTGTGTTAATATACGTAGTCAGTCACGGAAGATAACTTCAGTACAAAATGGAATATGAGGGAATTTTTAAATGTTTGCATCGTTTGCTAAGTTTACCAATTTCCATTTGACTATCAGGCATCTTATATCACTTTGTGGTCCCTCAATATGACATCTAATATGACATAAATCATCCCAACACTTGGGAGTCATGAAAATGCCACGTAATTTCAGAATAAAAACAAAACGACCCTGAACTCAAGCATTTTTACACGTGTGGTCCACCCTAGATTTCCTGAAACTAGACCCGAAATCATTTTCATGAACAAAGCCAATTCTGTTTCTGCTAGCTCTCACTAAATATGAAACCAGTTCGCATACTACTTGAACACACTCACTACTTCTCAGCACTACCTAGCATATACCTAGGTTTTGCAGGAAATTTAGAACAAACACAAGAGACAGTCTCTGCATCGGAATAGCTTGCATTTCAGAGGTGAGATTATAGTCTGTGCAGATAACATCAAACACCATTAGGCAGTCAATAATTTAGTGGGGTTTTTGGTAAAAATCAACTATTATCAAGGATTAAAGAAAAAAGAGACCAAAGGCATACAGCTCACAGAATTCAGCAGAATTGCACAGAGAAATATCTTGATCTAACACTGATAGATTTCCCAGAGGAAAGGGGGAATAGTGAATGAAACCTGGTATCAGATGCCATTCGGTTATTTAAGAGATTGGCCTAAATCATGACAATAACATCATCCAAAGATGCATAAAGAGTAACAAATCAGTTCTCAGAGAGATGCCTGTGCTTCTTGATGAAACGCAGGCGAGTCTCGATTTCGAGTTTGGGTAACTGGGAGAAGACTCTTATCAAAGACAAGGGAGTTAGAGAACAGAGCTCCAAACAGGAAAGACTTTACTTAAGAGACGTCAGAGTCGGGCTGACGGAAGAATGATGCTCCACTACTGATGGCTGTCACACAAGGAAAGGTGACACTGGAGAACAGAATTTGGGAGCGGGATCTAGGGATCGCAGCAGGAAAACCGTGCCATTTAAAATTTATCCAACATCACCCAATACTTTCCCCCTCACCTCCCAACGTCACACTGGAGTGCCCATTTTGATGAGCTACATCCTCACCCCTTATTACTGTTTTCTACATAAATGATTATTCGACTCTAATAGATTATGACAGATTGAGCCATATGTTTAAATGTTCCTCCTCCCATGGAGTGGATCAGCATTTGCATAAAATATGCCGATTTTATTTTTTCTCTGATGTTCGTTTGAAGCATTAGTATTTGACATACATGTTAAGTGTGGCAAAGCACATAGCAATGTCTTTAGATTTTTCTTATTCCCATTACTTGGTCTCAGCAGTGACGTCGAAGCCATTTTATAATACCATCATTGTTAAAATCTAACATGTGTTCAAAAAAAATATAGAGAATTAATTAAAGCTCTATTGTATTTTCCCGACACTGGCCAAATTATCTGAACTTTTAGAAGCCACAGCAATATAGGACGGATGTCCTGGATGACAAAAGAAAAGCAGCAGAAATAGGCGATGTGGTGGATGGGGGGGGGGCGAACCGTAAGTAAGAGACCTCGGCACGCGGCATTCTCCCCGCGCTTTCCCGCCGACTCTTACACATCTGTGCTGAGGACACGTTGGAGCTCCTCAGGGCCTCACGCTCCGGAGGCAGGATGACAGCCGGGGCACTGTCAGGGGATCCCCTCAGTGGCCTCTCTTTCTTACAATATTCTGTTCTAACTTGAGGCAGAAATTCAGGCGTTGTACTTGGATAGTTCTAAGACATAACACCCACAAATTAGCACAAAACCCATTCTTTTCCTTGAAGAACCTGACGGGTTATTAAAAACAGCAAGATCACAAAAAAGGCAGCAGGACCCTAAGATCACTTCTACCTTTTATAGCTGGCACTCCTACACAGCCTTCCGAAGTTTCTTCTTACAAATGGAAAGAAAAAAAAAGGAGGCCCAGTTTGGCCTCTTAACTACCTGCTCAGTTAACCTTGCTAGGCCTGTCTCTCCCTTTGGTGAGTTACTTGCTCTTCAGTTCCTGTCCAGCCCCGTAATTCTATAATCCCATACGTATTCTCAGATGGTCTCTGTGAAGCCTGTCCGAAGGGTTCATTATGGCAGTCTCCTGATTCAATTTATAGCCAAGATTACAATTTGGCAATTTTATGGGGCTGTGACTTATTGTTAATGGCTTGATGATAACTCCTTAAACTTAGCGAGGCTGCCGTCCGGAGTGCTTACTTAACATTTAATCAGTTCGTGCGAGTGACACGTGAAAACAATGCGAATACTATTTTTCAGAGTGAAAAAAACATGAAGACAAGGAAAATTAAGTGTACCCATTAACCTGCACAGGGTCATTTTGATCAACAGTCTGTTCAAACCGAGGGTTTGATTTCTTGTCTTTTAGAGTTAAATTTTTTTTAATTAAATAAATCCCCTTCTCCTCCCATCTATTTGTATAACGTTACAGAGCATAGACATGAGTGACCGTCCCTAGAGGTTTTTCTTGGTTGGCCTTATTTCCTGGGAAAAACTGGTAGCAAATGACATGACTGAAATGTAGTCTTACACATACCAATCAAACACGCGTCGGGCGGAGACTCCGTTTCCCTCCATTCAACGCTCCCAAAAAGCGAGGTTCCCCTGTCCAGCCTCGGACGGTTCCTGGTCTCTGGAGCAGCTCAGCCCGCGGACACGGCGGTGAGGCACAGTCAGGGAAGCCGGGCGTCCGCACAGCCGAAGCGGCAGCTGGGTGCTGTCCGTGCCGGGGGAGCCGTCTGCGCGCCCCGTCGGAGGCGCCCGGCCTCTGCCCGGGACGGTCGGCTCCGGCGGGCCTGCTCTCCAGGCCTCGGGCCAGCTGTCCCCGGGGCTCAGGTTCTACCTCTGCGTTTGCCTTTGAGTTTTGGCAGCTGTCCTCACCAGGGCAGGAAGACAGACTGCAAGTATTTTCTTTCTACGTCGGTTTCCGGCGAAGCTCGGGGAACCCCTTTCTCCCCTAAAACACGCTCCACCTTGGCTGGAAGGCCGGCTTCCTCTTGCCGGACGGGGCTTTTCCTGGCCTGAGACCGCGCCTTCCCCTCCGCCCACGTCTGCGTCAGGGCGAGGTGGTCAGCGGCATCTCTCCACGAAAGCATCGCTTTGTCCTCGGTGAGAGCCCACAGGACAGCGGACAGCGCCCCCCGGCCGGAGCCGAAGCCTGACGAGGACGCGCTGACTCCGGCTCGGGCCGCGCGAGGATAAACTCGGGCTTCCGCCTTGCAATCCCGTGAACCTGGAAAACAACTCAGCTGAAATTTATAATCAGCGCGGAACGTGAAGCTTGGCTAAAAGCGAAGCTGCCCTTGGAAAAAGATAGACGATTTTAAACAAGGCTAATTTAAAAACCTGAATCCAACATAAATCAGCTCTCTGATCCTTGAGGACCAGCGTCCAAAGCGGAGGTCCTGCGGCCCACCCAGCGGAGGAGTCTCCCTCCGTCTGTGGCACGAAGGCAGCCGGGGCCGCCGAAGGCCTCCTCCCTGAGCCCTCTCTGGACGGGGGAAAAGCAGACTTGGACCCTTGAAACAGGCATTAATCACGTTTGGCTCCTTGTACCTGAGGAAAAATAAGTATCTATGGATCTGATTTTGGTGTTTCAAACTAAAGAAAGCTTTTATGATGTCTCTTGATGAAATATAACCACCCTCTCATTCTAAGCGGCCTCTAAATTCTCAAATGTGTGTAAATGGAAAACATGCTGTGGGTCTTTATTCCGCGGAGCAGCGAGGAATAAATCAGGACTCCCCCCGCCTCGCCACCCCCACCCCCACCCCGCCTCTCCCCTGATACCTCACAGATGTGCAGCGTTCAAGGGAAGAACAGAAACGCTTTATAAAATTAGTATGTGGAAACTGATTATTTACCATACACGCCTAGCCCGGGGCTTTCTCTACGGTGCCCTGTCAAGATACTGAGCTGAGTTTTTGCCTTCTGCCTATGAAAAAGTCCCTCAGTCTGTCAGACAGTAGGGCCTCCATTTCTCGTCAGGGAGGCGAATGTGGTGGGATAGGTTTGCGTCAAAAGGAAGGGCGCTCTGGCTCGGTGATAAACAACTCATCTCACCCGCAATGTCTACAATGTGTAAATCACTTCAGGGTCCTGCTGGGTTCAAAGCCCTGAACACTCTTCCTTAGCATAATTGGTATTAAACTGGATGCCGAAGAGCCAACAGATGAAGGCGAAGGCGAGAACTTGCCTCGTGCCTCATTCATATCTAAAGCTGTGGAGAAGACGTACCACAGAGCTCACGGAGAGCTTTTAACTGATTCTAATAGCAGTCATTACATTAGAAAATGAGACTTCCCCTTGTAACAGAGATGAACTGGGAGGAAACAAAGGGGGAGAGGTAGCCTGTGCGGCGCCCTGGTGCCCCGCCAGAATCACCGCTCATCCTTCCTGCTCTCAGCAGCGAGCCGGCTCCTTTTGTCAGAGACTACCACCATCTAATGAAACAATTAGGGCTTGACAGTTGAAATATGCTATTTTGTTCTTTTCAAGTGTAAGTGCCAGCCACTAAGACAAACTATGCCCATCACCTTCTTATCAGCACAGCCATTGTTAGCCCAGATAGAATGCCCTAAAAATAAAATCCGTTTTGTGCACAAGGCGTCAAGTCAGGTCGTGTCTGCTCCTCAGGGCAGATGGCAGTGTACTAATTTCATTATGCTATTTTTACACGTGGTCTCCTTGGCTCTTGTAGGATGTCCTACATAGCTCAACAAGCCCCCGAGTTCACGGTCAGGGCTCTCTGGCTCATCGCCGTGGCCACCGTGTCCTCCTCCCCGACCCCAGCCACCTCTCCAGGCCTGGGAGGTTAACGAGAAGTAGGTACATGGAAGGTGTTGTGTCCGCACTCACCTGGACGTCACCTCTAGGGCAGCACGCAGCACCCAGGACTGGAAGATCAAGCTGGTATCCGTTTCTCGAATTCTTTATTAAAGTCACTCCTACTTTTAAAAAACAATCCACAGAAAGAGACAATGACTTTCTAAGATATCATCACATTAGATTTTAGTCTCATTGTACCTATGGCTGCTTTGTCTCATATAAATTTTATTACTAGTTATAAATAAAAGACATAGATCCAGATGTGCATGAAAAGCATAGAAGAGAACACGATCTGAAATGAGTCTTTAAGTTGTGACTAAGAGAATCGCAACTCCAGCTTGACAGGCAAAGTGGAACACAGTAGATCTCTCTTTATCTAGTTTCATTTTCTGTAATTTCCACTACTCTATAATATTAAATGGCATGTTCCAGAAAGAAACAATTCATAATTTAAATCGCACTCTGTTCTGATTAGCATGACAAAATTCTTTAAATTCTTTCATTGCTCATACCCCCCACTGGCCTTGAATGATCCAGTTGTTCACGGTGTCCGAGTTGTATATACTACCCACTTGTCGATCACGTAGTAACCCCCTTATCAGATCAGTTCTTGGAGTACTGCAGTGCTTTTGTCTAAGCAACCTTTATATAAATGACAGTAAATAGTGCCAAACGTCAGATTTGTGGTCCAAAGGAAGTGCCATGCTCTAAAATATGGAAGGGCGGTTTAATTACAAGACTAATGGTATGGAGCATGTAGGAAAATAACTGTGCCCACTGGAGACTTCAGTCACCACAGGATTCATGTGCTCAAACAACACTGTGATAATGACTTTTTGCTTCCAAACTCTCAGTTCTATTTTTTTTCCCCCCCCGTGTCATCCAGTATCTCAAGGAGACTCTTTTGTCCTGGTGGACAAGACCGTTAGCCTCAAGGTCACATCTCACCAACTATGGTGAAATGACCTCTTCTTTGGCCTCCATTATTCTACTCGAACTTCCTTCATTTTTTAACATTACCATGGCTTCATTTATGAGTCCACACCTCAACTGTGCCCATGACTCTGGCCAGAGCAATGGAAATCTCTGATTGAGCTCATTTCTGTTATATGGCCACTCACGGAGCCGGAAGTTTAGACCACAGGCCTGAAAAGAAGGGAAACGTGGATCTCCAAAAGCTCACAAAGCATGTTGTTACACAGAGAAACACTTGGGGAGCAAACAGAAGCAAGTACTCATGACAAAGACACCAAACAGAAGAACAACTCTTTTTTTTTTTTTGGTATTGAGGATCAAACTCAGGACTTTGAGTGTGCCAAGCAGCTGTGGCCCCACTGAGCTACATACATGCTTGGCCTGGACAATAACTTTCAAAACTTCTATTCGCTTGGGTAAGAATCAGACATACATTGAGTCTTAAAGGACACGCTAGAGCAAATTTTGAAAAGTTTGATGAATTTGTACTCATTGGAACAGTTACAGATCTCCTCCTCCAAGCCTTAGGAACTTTCAGGAGAAATCACGTTGAGAAATAATGGGAAAATTACAGAGAATGAGGGGTGAAGCATACATACAACATGCAGCCATCGGGAGAAGGTGCTCACAAACTCCAGCTCCAGTTCACCCACATTGTGACTACTGAGTCTTAGTCTCCTGCCTTCTGCCCTCTGCAGTCTCTGATGAAAGTGAGCTGCTTGTCTTACTGGAGTTCCCTTTCACATGATGAGTCATTTCTCTGCCACAGCGTTCAACATTTCCTTTCCATTTACTTTTGGCTTTCCACATTTTGATTATTAGGTATCTGGGTGTTAATTCTTGTGCGTATATCCTACTTGGAGTTGGTCAGGTGTCTTGAGTGTGTAGATTAGTTTTTATGGTCAAATTTTCAAATACATTTCCTGCCTTTTACTCTGTCTTCTCCTTCAGGTACCCTTGTCATACATATGGTACTGTGTTAATGGTTGCCTACATTTCTCCTGGGCACCGATTCTGTTTTGTTTTCATTTTCTTTTCTCTCTGTTCACCAGGCTCTACACATTCTTTATTGATCTAACTTCAGGTTGCTGATTATTCTTTCAATTTTTCAGCCTCTTCCAGGAAGTTTCCATTTGAGATACAGTACTTTCCGAATGCCTAGTTCCCTTGTATTGTGTAGCTGTTAACATTTCTGCAGAAATTATATTCCCCTTATTTTAACTTTTAGCCTATTTTCTAGGGATTGTCCCTAAGTCAACGTATAAGCTGATTAGTCAAATTTGTGTTCAGCCCCTTCTGTCTGTTGAATTTTATCCCATACTATTGTGTAAAGGGCAGTGGTAGAGGAACGGGAGCTGCTGTTTGACCCCATAATCATCAAAGGACTAGTAGCCTTAGTGTGCCAACTGTTCCACAGAGGATACTCAGGCTGGATACCCAGCCTTCCACATGGCCAGAGCCGCCTGTAACGTGAAGTCTGTTTTCCTAAGTATTGTCCCTGGGCCAGAGTAATCTATTCTTCAGCCAGTTTTCAGACAGAGCTTGGGCTTGTGCCAGTGAAGCCTTGCCACGCGCTGATAGATCCCTGCACAATTTGGGGAACGATTTCAAGTCTCCCCCAAGTCTTGATCTGATTGCTACTGAATAGGTGTCTAGCACATGGGCACAGCTTTTCTGACCCACAGAATTGACTGTGGCCTCAGGAGGTTATTCTTGGCTGTCTCTTTCTATAGTTCTTTCTGTTAAACTTCTGGCTGCGTTGCTGTTTTACTTGTTGCTACCAGTATCATGGAGCTACTGACACCTTCTTAATTGCTCTCACCAAGACCTCCATTGTTTTCAACACCCTTAGACCTGATATTCCCTGAGCTCTGTTCCAACCAAAGTCATTCCTTTCTATCAGAGCTTTTTACAGTCTGCCTTTCAACAATGCACAGGAGCCAGCAGGAGGGACAGAGGGATGTCTCTGCTCTCTGACTAAGCACTGGAAGGGAAGGCCTTCTCAGCTCGCCCTTCCCGCCATGTCTGCCACCCTATCGAGGCATGGGCCACGGGACCACGCTGTTCGCAGCCTGTCATACTTGGGTGGAGTTTCTGCCCCAGGGGTGGGGGCATGCCTTCAGATGGTTTGTTGTTGTTGTTCTTGTTGTTGCTATTTTTACCTACACCTTCTTTAAATAGAACCTAGAAAACAGCCCTGTCCTGGGACTTTGAGCAGCGGGGAGGCCTCTCCTCTCTGCTCCCCACTTGGGAACACCTGCTCAGGGAGGGACACCCAGGTTACAGCTTCCAAACATAAGGCTGGGGGGAAGGGGGTCCTGGCTCAAATGTGCAGGCTCCTCTCATCTCACCGCTCAGTAGTTTTCCTTAAATGAGTATTTTTCCACCTGCTTAAGACAATTTCCAGAGATTTTTAAACAGCCTTTTATTGTTTTTACCGGTTAAATGAACGTTTTACCGAAGGTTTTACTTACCGCTCCCAAGCCCCTCCCTACTCCCACGGAACCTCCCCCGCTGTTAGCTACAAATCTGCGAGTCACCCAGCATTCCGGAGCTTAAAGAGTTATCTGGTCTATTCCTTCTGCCTCTGGGCAGGATAATACCTTAGCCAGCCAGATAGATGAAAATCTATACTGGTTTTGAAAACTTCCAGAGGAAAGAAAACATTTCACAGCCTCCTTTAATAACCTAAATCAGTGCTTAACAACTCTCACTGCCAGGAATCTTTTCCCTGCACATAACCCAAAGCCCATGTGCTACAGTTTAAAGGCCTTTTCTCATCTCTGGCTGGGAGGAGACAGCACAGCTGGTCACCATACAGCGCTTCCTCTCCGGGAGGAACCCTTCCTAGCCGCTCCGTTGTTTTATTTTTATCGTCCTCTGGTCCTATCATTATAATAAAAAATACTTCCTTGTGCTGGTTTTTAGTCCTTGAGCCACCTGTGTGCTCTCTTCTGAAATCTTTCTACTCTCACTGCTACCCGCTCTCTCGAGACTTGAAGTATTTCTCAAGGTGAGATCCACGCACTCTGTACATAATTCTTCCCCGGGAGCCCTGGTGACATGCAGATTCCTAGGTTCCATCCTATACTTAGTGAATCATAAACCTAGTCGTGGATCCGGGAATCTGAACACCTCACAAGCTCCCGCAGGGGATCCGAGACTGTCACGTTCACAGACCACAAGGCTACACTTCAGCCCGCTTTCAGCCGACCGTGGTTTGCAAAACCTTCCTGAACAATAGAATCACATGGGAGCTTCTGACTGACTCCCAGACGAAACCCCGATCCCACGAAGCAAACAGGGGCCAGCAGTCCATTAGAAAATCCCCAGGTGCGCCCCAGCTGCAGCACAGGAAGTCGGTCATTCTGCAAAGCAAGGCTGATGTCAGCACCCACGCGTGTGAAACCTGCCCGAGAGTCCATTAGTTCTCAGGCCAACGTTTCTCAGTGAATCGGGCCCAAGTTTCTTCCCGGATCAACGGAGCTCTCATGTTTAATCTAAGCGACGGCATACTGCCTTGCAGGGAAGAAGTAAACTGCCCTAAAGATAGGTCTTTCGCTACAAGTATTTGGGGGAGAGTTGACTGAGGAGGGGGACTGAAGAGATCTGGTTTGGAAATGCCCAAGACCAAAATCCCGAGAACTGCTCCGGGAGCTTCCCAGTAGGCACTGTGAGAGCTGGAAATATGAGCGGTGAGTGTCTAAACCTTCATGTCAAATGATGTCTCGGCGCCATCCATGCACTACCGCAGGCATATCTCCCTTATTCTGACTTGTCCCATCAGCCCACAGGTTCTGTCAGCACCACCTGACCGCGTATCGGCCTCTGCCCACGCCGTGTTCCCACTCTGTCCGCTGAATTCCCCTAGTGTCAAATTCGTGGGCGACAATATAGTCCTCAAGATGCTTACAAAGGGGCAAACCTAAGACGCGAGAGAGTCAGTGCTCCAAAGAGCAAACCCTCAGCCAGTGAGAGATAAGATGGTAAATAAATCCATTTTCTTTTTTTCCACAATTTTCCAAGCCCCTGGAATGTAATCTCTGCAAACACGGGTTGTAAAGCATGTAGCGTGAGCCCCTCATCTTTGTATCTTGCCATCACAATACCTAGCACAAATGCTATGCCCCATACATACAGACTGACTTAAACATGGAGGAGAAAACTAAGATAGAAGAAAACCTGCACCCAGACTGCCCGTGACTGAGTAGCCCTTCAGTGAGAGGGCAGCCAAGACATTGTGACCGACTGTTCCCAGGAAGTGCGCTCAGGGTTTGACCTTTTACAATGAAACCCTGAACTGCATCTGAACCTGATAAGGCACAGGTCAGAAAATATGGAAAGCTCTGAAAATAGTAATACCGAAGTATTATTGTTTTGGTAGCATAGGCTTATATGGTAGCCTGTTTTCTTTTCAGATTTTGAGGCATTTCCATATATTAGAAATTAACATGGGGCCGGAGGGTTAGCTCAGTGGTTCCGGCACCTGCCTCGCAAGCACAGGGTCCTGAGTTCGATCCCCGGTAACCACATATAATGCTGGGCGTGGAGACACGCCCACCAGCAATCAACACCTCATGCCACAATGCCGGACGTGGTGGCTCACGCCTGTCATCCCAGCACTCGGGAGGCAGAGACAGGAGGATTGCTGAGTTCGCGGCGGCTTTCCTGGCACCACAGTGAGCTCAGGGCCAGCCTGAACTACAAAGCGAGACCTTGTCTCAAAAAGCAAAAAAAAAAAAAAAAAGAAATTAACATGATTTAGAAAGATTCTGAGATCACTGTTTTGATAGAATAACCACAATGAAGAATAGTGAGTGATTACCTGAGATGAACACTCATTTTTGTTTAGATAGATAAATAACGATGGATGATAGATATTCAAATATGTGCAATTTTTTAGCAAGGTAGAAGAAATGTGTGACAAAAATCAGGATATTCAATGGGCTGGAGATTTAGGTCACTGGATCCGGCGCCTGCCGAGCAAGCACAAGGTCCCTGGTTCGATCTCCTGTAAACATGTACAACAATACCAGGCATGGTGACTCATGCCCACTGGCAATCAGTACCACACACCACAGTGCCAGGCATGGTGGCTCATGCCTGTCATCCCAGCACTTGGGAGGCAGAGGCAGGAGGATTGCTGAGTTCGAGGCTACATAGTGAGCTCAGGACCAGCCTGAACTACAAAGCGAGAACCTGTCCCACCCCTCCCAAAAGAAATCAGGATATGCAAATTCTTTTCTTCCTTCTTTTTTTTTTTTTATTTAAACACTTCAGCTCTTAAGTGAAAAGTCCAGCACTGCATTAACCCCGTAAATGCTGAGGATAGAGCCACTGCAGTCACCAGCCAGTACACCTTGTGTTTACCATGAATCTGCTGAACAAGCAAGTAAGTCATTACAGTGATTCCACTGCTATGTTCTGGCTCTTGATGAAACATTTTTTTTCACAGTTGGGGCATTCCATTATGTAGCCATCCGCGGCAAAGGAATAGAGCCAGCGCTGAGTCAGAAGTGGGTAGAAGGGCAGCTGCAAGATGAAATACAGCTGTGCTCACGGGTCCCCAAAGTGTGTGGCCTCTGTACACAGACTACCCTTAAAATGGATTCTAAGTGGTAGAAAACCCTGATATTGAAAGCCTTTGAATTCCGTATGAGGAAAGTTATCTCCCTTTCAAACTCAAACATTACTAAAATGTTTCTGTCAAACTTCTCCATGCCCTGACCTTGCCCGAAAGAGAGAGAGAGAGAAAACTGGATATAGATAATTTTTCAAAATGAGCTATTTAAAGAAAAATATAACTAAATATGACCCATACTATCCAGATTTTAAAAGTAAAAATGGAATCCTCAGGCACAGAATCATTATCTAAGCATCTGCAAGTCCGTGAAAACTCATCCTGTGGCCTAAAATGAATATACTAATAAATGAATCTATGTTGTTTCACATGGTTACTTAAATTTTAATGTAACTGTAATGGGAGAAAGTCCTAAGTTTTTAGCATTCTTTTAAAAGGTGGTATTTTTCTCCTCAAATTATCACAGAAAACTTTCAACCAGAAAGTTTCAACCAGAAAAACTACAACCTATGTAGGGTGTGGCTGTCAGGATAGATCAGATCAGGGCTCATCAGACTAAGCAGAACAGGAAGTTAGCTGGTTCTGGGCTTACTTCAAGGATGACTTTAGTCATATTTGTATTTACACCTAAACATATTATCTTTGTTTTTCTGCATAGTGTGTCCTAGCTGCACTTTTACAGCTTGTGTATGGAGACCCAGGAAAGGCTAATACCAAATCTTCTAGAGAAAGTTTTGCGTGCTGCAAAGCTAATCACAAAGGACCTGTCCAGAGATTCAGGATGAATTCAAATATATATATTTTTTTCAGACCATGAACAAAAGAAGCAAATGCAAGATAATATATAAAGCTAGTATTTGTGTTCTGAGCCATACATTCATTTTTGCTTTACTACCTTATCCATTTTTCTTCTCACAGTTGAAATCTACATTAATTATTATTTACCTGTCATGTGTTCCCTGTTGGCTAAAGTGCCAGAAGCCTTTAAATAAACCATGGAAAATAATAATAAAATAAATAAAATAAATAATCAATAAATAAATAAATAATCAATAAATATAAATAAATAATAATAAATTAAAAATAAAATAAAATAATAATAAAAATATGTACACGGTAAATAATTGCTCAAATTCTTATACAGTACAACTCCAAAGAATCTCTCCAAACCAAAATAAGTATGTATCAATAAATCTAGATAATTCAATAAATGTAGTGGTTTGGTCAATATTGGTAACCTCATATGAAAGATGGGAAGTCCAAAGGTAGTCTCATTATTTGGAAAATCAAAATGAAAAGTTGAAGTACTTATTTAAGAGTTTATATAAAATAAAATAGCAGGAAACCTGCTGTCGCTCTAAAGCAGATGGTGGTGTGGGGGACCTCAGCTATTGCCTGATCATTGTGATTGACTGTTCACACTAATCAAATTCACTGGGGAAGGCTTGACACCACTTGTTGGGCACAGATATAATCACAAGTTCTCAATGAAACTGTAAGAAGTTATAAATGTACATTGAACCAAAATTGACTTGGATGCTAGTGCTAATGGTTTCAACAATCTTCTTTATTGCAATTACTGGGAGATTAGCATTTTGAGCTAAATGACTCCAGGTTACGTTCTTTCTTGTAAAAGGCCTTTATTTGAAATTACAGATTTGTAACAAGGGGAAGGAAAAAACTGTAATGGTTAAAAAAAAAAGAGAGAGAGAAACAAAGCTTATGGATATAGGGTGTATAGGGTGTGGGGAGGTTGTAAGGAAGCTAAGGGAATGGGAAAAACGTGAGAATTCAGTCATGTCATACACTGGCACAAATTCTCAATGTTGAGTGTGATCATGATGTGTCTATAAAATGTACCTATTTCACAATTTTAAAAAAAGAACTAAAGAAATTACAGATTTGTGCTAAGGAGAGACCCTGGGAAGCATTCCTGCCCTTCAGCCAATCCACACTTTCATCAGCCTGAAACACCAGACAAAGGACTGTCACGAGTTGCAAAAGTGCTGTAGGGGCGGAAACAGTGCTGCTCGGTCTCACGGAGCCGCAACTTGGCAGGCAGGGTGC